>CM052095.1:8378355-8394336 GCA_028453745.1 Agapostemon virescens | reverse complement strand
ACATATTTATTTATTAATGCGTTCACTGTCGCATCACACTATACGAGGACTACTTTAGATAATTAACCCTTGGCGTTCCAATGGCGACTATGGGACGCCATTAAAAATTGCCACGCTAATGTAGAAACAGTTTTCACATCACTGCGTTTGCATTTAAGAAATTAGTACATACTTAAAATCATTAAAAAGTGTCTGGATTTTGGAATTAACATTGGCTGAAATGCAAAGGCTTGATATCTGTCATATCAGCTTCGTCTAAATCGAATTTATACTCCTAATTGTTTCTTGGTAGTTTTCTTTAAATTAAAATGTCGCTTCTAACATAGAAGATTTTTAAGTCTGACCTGTTTCGAGTGTTGCTATAATTGATTTTGTTTTGTCACATCGACAGAGAGAAAAGGAAAGAGGCTCCCACATATCGTACATGTTTCGGCTACCATTCGCAGCTGGCAGCGTCTTCAGCGCCTCCATGCTGGACACACTTTTGTATCAAGCGTTCGTCAAGGATTACATGATTACATTCGTGAGGTTGCTGCTGGGCGTGGATCAAGCTCCTGGATCAGGGTTTCTAACATCGGTAAATAAATATAGTATGCTGTGTATTATCAACTTTGTCACTTCTTAATGTCTAATAAACGTGTACAGTGTCTCGCGAAAATATTCGTACGCGATATGGCAAGGGGTTAAACCAAGAAACGTCATTCGAATATTGAAACCTGAGTAACGAGTTAATCCTAGACAAGAACAATCGTTTTAATTACCCTTTAATTACAGATGAAAATAACGAAAGACGACATGTGGATTCGAACTTACGGCCGATTGTACCAGAAACTCTGTTCGACGACCTGCGAAATTCCAATCGGCATATACAGGACGCAGGACACGACAGTTTCGGACACGTCCCACGTGAGTAAACAACCCCCGATCCCAGCCGCCCTTTCGATCAATCAAAAGGATAACTAAGTGATTGGTTCGTGTACTAGTGTAATAAGTTCAGGAAACAACTTTGTATGGCAGCTGTGAGTAGCGCATGGTTGTACCTCCCGCCTCTGTTCTATTATTTTTGTATCGTTTTTTTGTTCGTTTCTCGACGTTACTTTTCGATGCAACAATTTTATTATAGTGCCCACCCCACCCCCCTCCACCGTACGGAGAGATATTCGAAACGAGTTAGGCTATCCGCACCTTGGTGAAACGATGCTCGTAGCACGTCCTTCGATCCTAATTATACATACATGTATATATCTATTACTATACAGGGTGTCACGAAAGTATCGTGACAGCGGGAAATGAGGGGTTCCTGAGGCCATTTGAAGCAACTTTTTCCATAGCGAAAGTTCAATCTGCGCCTTTGTTAACGAGTTATTCGAAAAATGAGGTGGGGGTGCATCCCCTCAATATTAGCCAATCTTTGATGGCGTGCCCCGGCGAGACTAACAGCGCTATCGACATGATTCCAACGGCAAAATCTTCCCCAAACCTTCCTCTTTAAGCAGGCGCTTCACATCGGGGCTAGCATTTCAGGCGACTCCAGGAAGCGTGGTTTTATCAACCCCATTTTGTCCATTTCGTCGATTTCGATCAACCCAAAAATTTCAAACTCCGGCCACGGCCACAGTTCGCTTCCAATCGACCTGGAAATTGCCATACACTCTGCCCACTCGTGTAGAAAGGTGTAGCCAAAATTACAAAAGAATCGATGATCTAAATATTTTTTCCCAAATATTTTGCTTCAAATGACCTCAGGTACTCTTCATTTCCCGCTGTCACTATACTTTTGGGACACTCTGTATATATTGGATAGTCGGAAAAGTATTGAGAGATTTTTGTCATGTTTTTATAAAATGTTTCGTTTATTCAAAATGAATTTTATTCAAGTACATATTGGCCATTATTGTCTATCATCTTTTGCCATTTTTCAGGTAGAGCCATAATACCATCGGAATAGAACGTCTGTGGTTTATCGGCTAAAATCTTGGCCAATGGTTTTCAAATTCCTGTTTTAATCCAACTTTTTACCATCAGGGTAGTTTTGCAGAGCTCAAAACAAATAGTATACGGTGGGATTCATCAAAACTTCCCAGCCAAACTTCCTCAATTTCTTCCAAGTAGTAAAACTTATGTATAGTCTGGCATTGCCATGATGTAACACAACACCTTTTCTTTTGACAAATTCTAGTCTGTTTTTTTAATTGATTGCTGTAATCTGGATAATTGTTCGCAATACAGATTAGAATAGTTTGACCAGGCTGTGGTCGATCCATCTAATTGACAAAAATCTCTCAATACCTTTCCGACTATCCAACATATGCATATATATCTGTATATATATTTATTTATTCGTGTTGAACCTGCATCGTGCGAAACGTTACATATATTAGTGTTTAATCGGAGTGTTTTCGATCAGACCGTTGCCAATCGATATACGATTATCGATCGATCGGTGATCTAATTGATGATCTACTTTCGGCAGCGCACAGTTCTCGTGCTAAGTGGTTCATTAGAATGTCGCTGTTTGCATCGGTCGCTGTGATCAACGATGTTTTAAACGTGTCGACTATTGT
This sequence comes from Agapostemon virescens, assembly GCA_028453745.1. Taxonomy (NCBI): domain Eukaryota; kingdom Metazoa; phylum Arthropoda; class Insecta; order Hymenoptera; family Halictidae; genus Agapostemon; species Agapostemon virescens. Next base: position 8,391,772 of record CM052095.1, on the reverse strand, counting down.
TTTGTTTTTCGCTGTACAGCCTCTGATACTTGTAGATCGTAGAGATATAGCGATGTAAGCAACTGCGTTTAGAGTTTAGAGGAAACTTGCATTCATACAGGCCACGGTGAATAGTGAAATTGCAGACATGGATCTATGTATATATCAAACGTTCTGTTTATAGTTGATACTATTCTATGTGCAGGGTGGCCGGTTTTAAGTGTCTCACCCTGTATACGTGACTTTTAGTCTTGAACGGTGTTACCAGAAAACAAGAGCTATGCTTAAATAAATATTCGTTTAAAATTCAATTAACATTTTATTCAGCAATGGCGACGTAATAATTACCCAGTTTGCCAAACCTGCATTGGACGAAAGCGCAGATGTTGATAGCACGTTTTGCGAGAAAATGGCGGCCATTGTGACAGGCCAAGATCTGCTTCGAGCAGAATTTGGCACGTATCTGCTGTGAATTCGCCAGCAGACTTTGCAATCTGATACTGCAGCAAATAAGATACCAGACGGTGCTGTCTCTGACTCTAAAGTCTAGAGAGTGGATTGTAACGCCAAATAGCTGCCAAACTTGACAGAAAATTGACAGAATTTGCCTTTTTTAGGACAGCAACGTCTGGCAGCTGTCTGGTACCCATTTGGCATCATCTGATTGTGTTTGTCTGCATAATGGCGAATTTATAGCAAATTGGTCACTGGGTATGTACGTCTTCTTTGGAGTGCAGATTTTTATGTGATAGGCGTCGCACATGAGTGATTGTTTTAACAATGTATTTACAACACTGTAAATTATTTCACTTATGGTAGACACTGTATAGAAGCCAGTTTAATCTTGATTGCGATTTTGTATCGTTGCACTAGGAACTATGAGGTTTGTAGCACTGTAAATTGTTAAATTTACAATGTTGCAAATTATTATCGTTGCAATACTACAAGTTACTAGATTTTCAAAGTAAAGTCTGAAAGTTTGAAGTTTCTAAGCTGAAGTCATTACGATTGAGCTTACTAAATTTATTGTTGAAGTGTTTATTAGTATATTTGCAACAGGGAATGCAGAATATCGATGCTAGTTATTTATGAATAATTATGGTCGACTATTGGTCCATGTTGCGATTCGTAGTATTGCGTTCGATGAGGAATATTTTTCAAATAGTTGTGTGCTACATGTATAATAACTTGTTTTAGAGGAACAGTAGTTCTGTTTTCTGGTTCTGATAAGGTGCCTGTCCACTGGCAAGTGACTTGCGACATTTCTTGCGAGAGTGTTCTGCAATATTCTGTACCCTCGTCTGCGAATATTGATGCAACCCATTTTCAACAATAATTTTGCAAAGATAGTCTCTAAACTTGTTCCACAAATATCTGAGGATATTTTTATTATACAAAATCAATTCACTTGCAACATTGGAAACTGGGTCCTCACTCTGGGTGGTTCCTCTAAAGGTGAATAATCTGTATCCTAACTAATCAATTTCATAAATGTCATCCCCAGTTTTCGTGAACGATCACAATGCAATCTACCAATTTCCAGCCTGTACCAAAAGCTGTTTTCACAAAGTCAGTTTATTAGAAACCTTACAAACAGTGTTCTAACATAACTCCAACATCCACAATGCACCATCAATAAGGATTCTTAATCTGCATCCTGATAGAGCAATTTTACAAATTGTATCCATATCAGTCTCCCTGAAGAATCACAATTCAACCTGCCATTTGTTAGCCTGTAACAAAAACTGTTATCACAAAGCCAGTTCATTAGAAACCTTACAAACAATGTTCTCACATAACTCCAACATCCTCAATGCATCACCAATATCAATTCTTAATCTACATCCTGATAGAGCAATTTTACAAATGGTATCCATATCAGTCTTCCTAAAGAATCACAATGCAATCTGCTAATTTCCAGCCTGTAACAAAAGCTGTTATCACAAAGTCAGTTCATTAGAAACCTTCGAAACACTGTTCTTACATAACTCCAACATCCTCCATGCATTATCAATAAAGATTCTTAATCTGCATCCTGACAGAGCAATTTTACAAATGGTATCCATACCAGTCTTCCTGAAGAATCACAATGCAATCTGCCATTTATTAGCCCGTAACAAAAATTGTTCCATGATCCCTGAATATACTGTCAACAAGTCTTCCTAAGAGAGTTAATAATCTCTGTACTGCCTAAACAATATTTCATCGATCCCAGCTTCTGGGGACAAGCTTCAGCCACAACTCGCCAATACAAAAATTGTCGCAAATCACTTGCAAAGCGGACAAGCATGATCACGACCGTCCTCTGTACTTAGCCCGCTTACTCGACTGACAGTGATATAGCATAGCGATCCGATCGGTATGAATCGTAGACGAATAACCAGCAGGTCGTAAATAAAGAAACGAACCACGAGCAGTGCCAGATTGTGCGAGATCGCGACGACGGTGGGCTGTCAATAGTAAGCGTAGAATTGCTTGTCGTTTTGACAGGGCGACTCCGACGCTGAGAGCGACGCCGGCGTCGGCGTGACGTACAAGGTGCGTCATTCGGCGGCTGCATCGTGCCTTGCGAATTGCGCCACCCGCGACAAGGGTGCTTCAGCCGTGAGTACAGAGACATCTCCGTTGCCCGGTCGTCATTTTCTATACTTATTTCTATTGATCTCACTCACAACTCTATTCTTCGTCTCTTTATATCTGTCTCTCACTCTCTTTTCTTTCTCTTTTTCTCTCCACTTTCGCTCGCTCTCTCTCTCTCTCTCTCTCTCTCTCTCTCTCTTTCTCTTTCTCCCTCTCCTCCACTCTTTCTCTATGTGTACTTTTGTTTCTCTATTTGTACCATGTGCGCAACCTTGAGTCTTCTTGCTTTAACGAGGGTGAGTCAAACGAAAGGCTTAACGAATCTTAATCAATTATTCATCATCGAATAATGCGCGTTCGTCGAACCGCAGCAACGTCTCGATTAGGTTTCTTCTTCTTTGGAGTTTCAGGTGTGTCCACAAGGAGGAACTGCTTACCTTATCTATTAAATTCTCCTACTAGTTTCCACTTCGTTTATCTTACTTGCTAGTAAGATCATTCGAGTACAAATAAACCTCCGACATTTTTAAATTGAACATTTGTTGCGAAAATCTGATTAGCTGTTCCATATGCAAGAATATCTGAAGAATGGCATTGCAAAAGTGTTTCTGAACATTTCTAACATCTACATAACGAATTTAACAAATCAAAGTCTGTTAGCTTCTGTTCCATGCATTTGTTAATATGCAAGAATATCTGAAAAATGGCAGCTAATCTCGATATGCTTTTTACTGTTACAGAAAGTTTTAGAAACTTCCAATGCTTCTGATAATCACATACTCTTAGAAACAAGGTCTTTCTGCTAGCATACACGCTTCTTGTACATCACCTGCACCTCTAGCTTGCCTAACCATCAACCGCACCTGTCAGCTTAGGAATGCTTAGGAATTAGTCAATCGAGTGAGGGACATCTGGTGTAGTAACAACTATTCTCCATTTCGTACTGAATTTCCTTTTCTTAAATCTCTTTCGATTTCCAATATCTCGTAAAACGGATACCAAAGCGGCCATCTTTACTGCTGCGCCGCCATCTTTGGAGTCTTCGAACGGTGTTTAACTTCCAGGACAGTTTCACAATAATTTGGATAAAGTGACTGTCAACTTCTAGGACAATCTTCTAGATTATCGTGCATCTTCTAAGACAATCTCAGAACAGTTTAAACAATCAACTCCATTAACTCGAACGATTCTTTAAGGTTTTCCTTTGACTCGTCCTTGTACGTTTTCCGTTCGATCGTCTCTCGACACCCAAAACTCGTCTACCAAAAGCTACATTGCAGCGCATGCTGTGTATCGACGTGGCTTGTCGCCCGAATGCTCAGGGCTCTTTGTTCTTCCTCGATCTCGTAAACTGTCCACCGTATCGATCTGAAAAGGTTCCACGGATCGGCCGAGCTAGAACACATGCGTCGATTCTAGTTTCATCGACCAGACGACGATTGGTGAAACAATGCCCAATCGAATTCGATGTTCGTTGTATTTGTTCCTCGAGATTCTTGTACAGTTAAGACAAAGTTAAAAACTAGTTGGTACACTCTATCCTGCGGGGACAAAGACGTTCACAGTGATGCAGAACGCTTCTAGATCACCGGCTGATCTCCGACGAGTTAATTCATCCAACTGCTCACGTTCATGTATTATTCCTCGAGTCAGCACAACCTGAAGCTAAAGCGACCTCGACATCTCTTCATTCGAGTCGACAAGCATATGTATATCTCAAGACCAATTAATCAGGCACTAAGCTGTTTGCACAACTACCAACAATTTGTACTAACTAAACCTATGGTTTGCCAGGGTGATTCGATCAAACAATCAACGCCGACTCTTTCTTCTTCAGTATTCCGTGAGCATGGGGGACGAGGCGAGGGACAACCATGCCCAGCAGATCGAGAGAGCAGAGATCGCAAACCTGGTGCGTTCCCGAATGGAGTCGTTGAATCTGCCGGTAGCAGACTACGACGACGTGTCTGAGAAGCGGAACAGCCTGTCCTACGTGATCATCAACCCCAGCTGCGACTTGAAGCTGGAGGAAGGCGACATAGTGTATCTGGTTAGACCGAGTCCATTCTCGGCGCAGAAGACTTTCGAGAGGCACAATTCCCGGCGGAAGAGCAACATCAGCTTCTACTCGGGACAGCTGGTCTCTCAGATGAGTGCAGCGGTAGCTTCGGCAGGTCTGCCAGGTGCTGGGCCAGGTAGCCGAAGAGGATCAGGAATAGGATTGCCGAGAGCCTCGCCGTTGACCACTACCAAGTCGAATTCCCTCTCGCTGCCTGACAGTCCCACGGTAGCTGGCACTCTGCGGGGACGTTCGAACTCTTTGAGGGTGTTCGATGATATTTTACTGCGACGCAGCAATTCCTTGCGGCAGGGACAGACTACTAGGAGGAAAAGCAGCCTGGAGTCTTTGCAGTCGAACGCCATCAATCATAATCCTATCAAGATCGCGCTGAACGACTCCATCGGTCTGGAAGTGACTCCGCCGGAAGAGGGATCGCAGATCGGTGGTGCCAGCAACACGGGAATCCTCGATGTTGGTCTACCGTCCATGCCAGAGCTAACCGCTGCGTTAGGCTCGAACCATGGCAGCAACTTAGGCGGCTCTCTGAGCGGCCTCCCCATACAAGGGACAATAGTATGATATAACCTTATGTGGGGACGCAGGCTCTCCGGCGTGGCACGAATCAAGTGGCTGTAGCGTTCCCACATTTAGCGTCATGATCACTAGATGAGATGCCGAGATTATCGTGATTCAGATTGTCATGATTCGCTCGGCGAATATGGTGGGACTTGAAGATCGCGAGACGGCCGGAGAGCAAGGTGTTTCTGTGAAATCAAGTATCCAGACCGGATTGTCAAGGACACACACGCTACACTGATCGACGAACCTTTTCTTTTTTACTCTGTTCCTAGATTCTGTTAGCCGACGACTTTTATGTGAAAGAGGACCTAAACGCGTAGAATTGCGATTGTGATACGCGTGCGTGTACACTGGACTTATTTGGCTGGCAGCTGAGCGATTGCGGATTTTAAATGAGAAGGGAAATTTTTATGTTTTACTTGGGAGGTGTAGTGTCATCTGAATCGATCATGGTCTCGATATGGCTCTCGTCAAGTTTAACTGGATGGCCAGATCGTTGCGCATTTTTTAGTGAAACGTCACCAGAAATTTGGCAAACTAATTTTGACACTGCCTTTCTTTCAAGGTTTGGTTCCCATATAAATAAATTTGGAAATGATACAATAAAATATGTCTGAAACGCGCATTTTGTTCTTGCATTTTTAAATTGGGATTGAAACGAAACTAATTAACAGACAAGACAATTTTCTTAGTGATAATTAAAGGCGGAAGTCCAAACAAGGAGAAAACAGTATTAAGTGCTTTGAACAGGTTGGCAAAATAAAAGAATCTGCTGAAACCTTCTATCGACAAGATCCGCAATCATTTAGTTGCCAATCCAATAGTTAGCAGACTCTGCAGAACTGGGATCGGCGTTATTTGTAGAGGCTATGTTGAAGATCATCTTGTTGAAGTCTCAGAGAATTAAAGTAATTCAGAAAGTCGTTCTAATTAAAATTACCGAGTTGAGACGTGAGAAACAATTTTTATTTGGAAAACAATTCCACAGTGCAGTCATCAAAAAGTTCCAAGACAGTTAATTTGTTGCAACACAGCTAGAAAATTTTTCTTTCACCTGAATATCTGCTGTTTAATAATTTATTGGACTGAGCAAGTAACAAAACAGAGAATACAATTATTTATGAAATTATTAAAGCAGCAGAAAACAATATTATAATTATTCATGGAACTAGAAAAACAACAAAAGAAAATATTATAATGATTTAAAGAATTGAGAAAGCAACAAAAAGTAAATAATATAATGATTTAGGGAACTGGAAAAGCAACAAAAGAAAATAATATAATTATTTAGAGAATTGAAAAATCAACAAAAGCAAATATTATAATGATTTAGGTAACTGTCGAAGCATCAAAAGAAAATAATAAAATTATTTAGGGAATTGGAAAGATAGCAAAGAGAGGAATAAAATTATAACGTATTATTGCATCCCAGTTCTGCAGAGGAGCACGCAGTTGTTTCGTCGAAACCACGTTTATAGTTTACATTCTAACTTAATAATTTTTCTTTCGTAGATAGTACAAAGAAATATGTCCCAGCGAGTGAGAATTTAATCGGTCGCTGGTGTCGACGATGTTATCTGTCATTTCGTTTACAAGTAACAATTAATTCCTCGCGGTGCGCATAGTGAGCTACGTTCTTAAAGCGTTTTGCTCTCTAGTCGGCTCTGGCGTATCGAACTCCTTACGTACATCCAAATCAAAGATGTGCAGTGGCCTCGATGGTGTCGCTCAAAACAAAGTGAAACGATTAATGAAATGTACCGCATGCCAGAGGTCCAGCAACAGAATCCCTCTATTCGAGAAGATTTAACTCTTAGACTAAAATTACGAAACTGGTGGCGATGGGCAAGAAGCGACTCTGTTCGAAATTTACGGAAGCTTGTCGTTTCGATTCCTTAAATAAATTCGATCTCGCATATTCGTTCCATTAAGTTTCTTCATTAATTTATCGTAAATTGTCAATCAAAATTCTTAAACTGCTCTAATAATCAAATTTCAAGATACAATACATTTTTCTTAGCGACACCCTGTAGATTTTCTTCGACATTCTCAAACGGCATGAAGAGACGAGTTCAATGAGTATAATAAACGTCCCATTCCGATCATTCATTCCCGAGATATTCGTGTCTGAAAAGCCAAGTGACTTTCCCATTCAGACACGGATATCTCAAGACTCAATGATCGTAATGGTACGATTATGGTACTCGTTGGATTCGTCTTTTCACGCGCTACAAGAATATCGCCAGAAACTATAAAAATCGTCGTTAAAAATCATGGTTGTCTCAAAAGTATGTTCTGTTTCCGAACGCAAGCGTACGTAAATCACAGAAACAGTGATTCTGCTATAATTTGTGTGGCCAAATTGAATAGCAGCATGCGAGTTCTTGTCCCTCGTCGACCGTCAAACATTCTCGATTTCTGTAACGAGATTAGGCGAAGAAACGGCAAACCCGTTTCCTAGTGCAAGCCCCGATTCCCGCGTAGGGTCACATTCCGTCGTTGAACGCGAGATAATTTTATACTAGAACAAATTTACGACGAGAGTATATGATATAAATATGACTATAAATCTAGAGATATTAAAAATTGACCATGTTGATCATATCACGCGAGAAAGTAAGAGAGAAAGAAAAGAGAGTGTGACACTGATCAAGCTGGAAATCATTATATTCGCGCGAGTAGGGCGAGAAAAAAGAAACAAAAGAATCTTGTAAACGAATTTTCGAGCGAACGAAATCCTGATTCTGGAAAGTCAGGCCGCACTTTCGCACGGGAGAAAAACGAGCATCGCGAAGATGATAATAGCTCTGAAAATTCTCTGTTCAAAAAAGGATGGCTATCAAGGATTCTAGAGCGAAGAAGGATTCGAATACTATTTTCTTCTCCTGTCTTAGTTTCACACGTTTCTCGGTACCTTTTATCAGAGATTTTCGACTACACACTTTCCTTGAGAGAATCTCGTTTATTCTTAGCTTTCTGGAGGAACTTTCGACAATCCGTTCTAATCAGTTTAGTCAAACGTAAGCGTCGTTAGGGGACTGCATAATTCAAGAGGTATATATATGTGTATATATCTATTTATCGACCTCGTGTCAAAACGCAATCGTTTCCCGACCAATTTACACAATTTCTCCGACCAAACCTCGTCGTGTCGAGTACGTACCTGCTTTGATGCTGCTTCCGCTATGCCCAAACAATTTCGGTTTTCAATCGAGTTCTCAGACAAACGTGGATTATTCGATTCCGCGAGAATACGTCAAATTCAATTGAATCGATTAATTATTCTACGAGATTCCTCTTTCGTAGGTAGATATTTTTATTTAACCCCTTTGCCACATTGAAATCATAGTTTTTAGATTACTCTCTTACTTCTTAGATGAAATCAATTGTTGTTTACTTGTAATCAATATTTAAGCGTTGAAATAGAAAGTTTTGTTTAAGAAAAGATTTTAAATAAAGAAATTTTGTTCCAAAGAAAATGTATATGGCAAGGGGTTAACTGTCAATAATGATTCAGCTTTCTCGTTTAGAATAATTGGATTTTCTCGGGCCAATTCTTAAATAGTTTCAAGCGAATCGATTCGAGTAGTGGAATTTTTAAATAGTTTGACAGAAATCAATTTAAACGATACAATGTTCAAATAGTTTAAGTAGTCGAATTTTTCAAAAGTTTGAGGCGGAGTTTCTTTCACGATCTATTCCAGTTGCATCGCCAAATGAAACAATCAGCGTAAAGTGGCAGGCATGATCGATTTAATTGCGCGAAACCGAACCGAATTGAATGGAGTTTCGGCGAAACGAAGAAAGTATTATAGCTGCGATATCATTGTTGTGGCGCACAGCGGACGCGAATCAATCGGTCTCCCTCAATCGGAATGATTTACACACTTCTCTTATTCTATTTAGCTTAAGTGCAAAACGTGTTTTCGTAGGCAACGAGCCCACTCTGATCGTTGTGTCAACAGCGTCGATCCACTCTAAGATAATTCTCCGACAGTTTTTCTGCCTCTTTCACTTTCTATCCCTCATTAGCTCTCTGTCTTTCTTACCTTGATTAGAGAAGAACGAATGCGCTCGTTCCGATTACGATCGTTGTTCACCTTCGTTGACGTTGAGGACCGTTTCTCTCGAGAGAATCGTCATTTTTCTAATACATTCAGCCGAGTATGACTGTGGACTCATCCCATGAATAAAAATAAATCACGTTCGAGAGACTCTCGAATTGAAGCTCGAAGTCGCGAAAATTTCAGAGCGAAATGGAAACCGTTCGAAGAATGACAGAACGAGGATTCTGGATAATCCAGAATCGAGTATTAATAACAATTTGTAACACCGACGTATTATAGTTAGACGTCCGTTTTCATATCTGTAATTTAGTATTAGTTCATTCGGGCACGTTTAATTTTTCATAGAAGTTAACCTGGAACTACGAAAATGTGTAAAAAAAAAAAAGAAGAAATAGGGTTAACAATGTTTAATAATTTGTATCGTTCACGATCGCTCCCTTCTTCGTCACTTTAACTATCGATATCGGTCCAGAACAGTACGAAACAGTCTAAGCTTTAATTTTTCAAATTTCTCAACGAAACAGTCGAACGCATGTCCGAATGTGGAATTTTTAACGAATCACAGTTAGGTACATTGTCAATTTTCCAAGTAAAACTGGCAAAATAGGTTTGAACTTAAAACATCGTGGATCGTTTGCTTCCAATAATCGATTCTCGACGCCGTGAGTACTCAACGAAACGTGAACGAATCTCTAACGATCGAACTATGATAAAAGAGAAAAAAGAGAACAACAGATAAAGGGTAACACTACCATCCGGACAAACGGGGCATAGTTAACGAGATGTCATAAACAGGATAAACGCACGTCATTCAACAATGTACATAGGTTAATTTGCCATAGGCTCGATCGAAAAACCATGTGACCTGAAATTAAGAAGAGTTGCGTGTCGTTAGGAGGCGCGGTGATCCGCCACTGCGTCGCGAAAGCAAAACTGTTTCGATTCTAACTGTAAGAATTACTATCCCCCACGGTTGCGTCGAGCGCGATTGGTCGCCGGGCGTTCCCCCACCACGGTCGCGTGTCCCTTCGCTCCGCCCACTGTCGCATTCCAAGGACAATAAGCGAGCGACGATAACAACGAACCCCGGTCCGCCAATCGAATTCGACTCGACTCTAGCTGGAAATAAGTCTATCGTCGAGCAGTCGCGCCAACAATTTGTATAAATAATTAGTGACCACGCGAACATGGCGACGGACACTGACATTTTCTATTAAACTAACGGAAATCGTGCAATTGGACTAAACGTGTCGCAATATATCACTGTGTTGTCAATGAGGATTAATGTACGCTAATATTTAAGGGAACACCGGCGAGCATGTGTCAGAGAACAGTAGCATCGTCTTTCTGCAATTGATCGCGGAAAATCGCGAATCCTCGACACCACGTTTCGCAAGTTCCTTCTCAAGTTCTATGTATAGCCAAAGCGGAAAGAATTTGACAGCGATACTGCCGAGTTTGCGATAACGAGACACTATCCTCTTGATATAGGTATGATGTGGGATCATTGTGAATTTGTTTCGTCCTCGAAGAGCCGAGTCATCGATGACAAGGGTTTCTTGTAAAATGGAAATCGTCTGCGTCCTTTTTTGGAAAACAGAAGCCATGTACGATAGTTACAGTTGTTGTATTACCTTTTGTTAACTACTGGTTGATTGATTATTATATTCTAGTAATGATTGATTTCGTTGCATAGACAATTGTTTTCTTATTTTTCATTTGAAATTTTCAGCACAAAAGTCTTTCTTTTGTAAATTCATTTGCATTTATGTCTTGCTACAGAAAGATTTATCTCCTTACTGTTTAATTGAGCTTGCAAGCTTCGAAGTCTTTCTTAAGTCGTTCTTATGTATCATATTATTTTTAATTGGAATTTGCAGCTTCGAATTCGTTTCTCCATAAATAAAAGAAAGTATGAATAATCGGTAAATGGCCTTCGAGAGTGAATCAAACACTGCAAGTTGGAACTTGTTGAATGGGCCAAACACGAATTTCTTTGTTACAAATTATCCACACGACTATTTAAACGACTTCGTCTCGATTTCTTTCTCGACCATCGTAGCTGAAAGTGTTAATCTCGACGAATGCGAGACGCGTATAATTATTTTCGGGGAAAAACAAATGTGACAAACGAATGAAAGTATCGGATCAATTTGTAAGTTGACGGCGCAATGATTATTATACAATTAACTTGTAGGGTATCGGAGAGCATTCTGTATTAAACCGAAATCAAATAGCATATTTTTCACGATATCCTTGGGGAATAAAATGAACATAACAACGCTACTTATTTTTTTACAAAGAATAAAAAAAAAATTTCTAACGCAAAATCCGTGCTCGAACTTACAGACTGATCTGATAGCACGTCGTAAAACGGTAGGATTAAGCGAACTACAAGAAAGCAGACTATAATTACGACAGTCTTTCGAATAGAACATTCTCATGCTAATTATCTTGAATTTGTATTATTTATTTACACTGTTCTCTTCACGTTTCACCGACCGGAAGTCCATATATTTAAATTTTCAATAATTGTACTATCACGAAACATCAAACAAAATTATTAAATAACTAAGGCTACTTAACCCTTTACACTCTAAGCAATTTGAATTCGTAACTTGAAGTTTTGTTCCTGTTAACCCTTTGCACTCGAAGCAATTCCATTCCAGAATCGAAACAATATTTTTACCTGTAACTAATTGTACATAGTTTATTTCCTTCCGTTCATACGAAATTAATTACTATTACACGTACTTAGAACTGTACAATTTTTATCGATTTCTCAACTGCAAACCTAGCAATGTAAAAATTGTTTAAATAACGATGTGACAATTTTTAGTGGCGTCTCAGAGGCGTAATTCGAGTGCTGAGGATTAATAATGACTTAGTTGATAATAAAAATTGCATGGACTTTAAACAGTGAAATAATTGTGGATCGGTAATGCGTGAAGATGCGTTCAATTTGCATAATTGAATGAATCGTTTAATTCGGTTGAATAAGTTTGACTGTGCACCGCAATTCGGCACAATTTCTCAACTAATGATTAACCGTAGAATACTCTCTGTAGATTTGTATCTTTGATTGTACATTGCGAATTTTCAGTTCGATAATTGTCAATAATTTACACAATCTGTAAAAGTAGGAAATCGAAAAGTACGACCTCTTTTCATATTAACGTTTTCTTGCATAAATGAGTTTCAAGGGATCCAAGTCGATTAACCAATTCGATAACACGTTCTTGATTAATGAAATTCGAACAAAGATGGCGACCATGAAATGCAGGAAGATATTATATGAAAACTACCGGAGATGATGTTTTATTAAAACGATTCAAGTTTATTGCACACTTCTTTGTCTTTCGTGAGAAATAATCGTAGCGACTGTGGGAACAGTTAAAATCAGCTGTTTTATTTTAGATTTTTGCATTCTCTTTCTAGATTACATATGTAAAAGAGGGCAACGCAAGGTACTTAAAATCATTCGCGCGAAAAGAAACGATGAACGAGGTCTTTCGATCATGAATATTAATACTTGCTTGACCTTCTTGTAACAGAGAACGCGAACTTTTATTCGTGCTACCATATTAATTGTATCGCCAAGAAAGAGTTACAGCGTTAAGAACAAGAGAATGGAAGAACTTCGACACGAAAGAATGTTATGTTAAAGTATGTACTGTGACTAGATTGTTAAACGTTTTCATAGACTATATCGAAAGCAACAGAATCAAAGACTTGATTTCATCAGCTACGGATTTTAGCAAATTACGAATCAAAGCTTCGCCAAATTTTCCTTGAATGTGTTGACGAATGGTGTCTTAACGAAACTTCATTGTAAACTGACCCAAGAGAGTACGCGACAAAAATTGCTTTACGTTTGCCGGAAGTCGAAGAGATCGGAAGCGAGATCGACGAGTTCGTTTCGATTGGACAGCAAGATTAATCCTCGACCACGAAAGGAACTACGAACGGCCGTACATAATGTAAAATAATAAGAACAGAAAAACAGAGAGAGAATGTACCTATATCTATTCTATAACATGACATATTATCACGCGACGCGTGCATGTAAATTTATTATAAATAAATTATTATAAAGCGGTATCGCCTTCATTTATATTCCCTTCAAGTTACATACAAACTTTATTTCCAG
>CM052095.1:8293368-8377855 GCA_028453745.1 Agapostemon virescens | reverse complement strand
AAATTGGGGAGCTTCGAGGATTACAGATGTCGAGGATAAACCCACTGTGAAATTAGGTAGATTTTAGGAATGGAGTCATCTGCAAACTCAATGCAATATTAGGAAGCTGCAGGAAGTTGAAAATTCGTGGACGAACCCAACGTTATATTATGAAGTCGTTGAGAAATTAGGACGTAGATGAACCTGATAAGAAATCAAAGAACTGAGAGGTGTGGATAGGCCCAATGCAACAATGAAGTGCCTCAAGGAATGGAATCAAGATTAGTTGAATATAATGTAAAATTAAGAAGCTGCAGGAGGTTGAAAATTCATGGGCGACTCCAATGCAAAATTGGGAAGCTGTAGGAGATTGAAACATAATGGACGAACCCAATGTTAAATTACGAAGTCGTTGAGAAATTACAAGATTCGTAGATGAACCTGATACGAAATGAAGGAACTGAGAGGTGTGGATAGGCCCAATGCAACAATAAAGTGCCTCAAGGAATGGAATCAAGATTAGTTGAATATAATGTAAAATTAAGAAGCTGGAAGGGGTTGAAAATTCATGGACGAATCCAATGCAAAATTGGGGAGCTTCGAGGATTATAGATGTCGAGGATAAACCCACTGTGAAATTAGGGAGATTTTAGGAATGAAGTCATCTGCAAAGACAATGCAAAATTGGGAAGCTGCAGGAGGTTGAAAATTCGTGGATGTAAAAACGGAGTCAAGGACAGACGAACCTAATACTAAATTGGGGATCATCCAGGAATGGAATCAAGTACAAACGAACCCATTGCAAAATTGGGAAAGTTCAAGGAATGGAATCAAGCGCAAACGAACCCACTGCGAAATTGGGAAGCTTCTATGGAATGAAATCAAGAGCAGAGAAACCTAACGCGAATCTCGCAGACGAACCTGCTGCGAAACCTGGAATCTGTGGGATGCGAGCATACCTAATGCAAAATTATCATAATTTAATAATTCACGATTTATAATACAGATAATTCTCGTTAAAAATATATCATACGAATACCTTCTCGTAGAGAATGCTCGCACCCGAATTGCGACTCTGAGGCGCCATTGAATAGATCTACATAGACTGATCTAATAGATCAAAGAAGATTCAGATCGAAAGAATAATGCTTGACGATATTGAAATTGTAATATCCTCGAATACAAAGCGTTAAGTACCGAAACCGATATTGCAATCATTTTCAAGTCCTGCTACTCGACTAATCGGATCAGCGATCAAGGTCAGCTAAGGTCACTTGTCCAGTAAACGAACTACGGTGCACGCGAGGCAGCCATCTCAATAATTCAAGGCCACGGTGTTTCATTTAAATATGAAGCACGGTGTCTGCAGGCATTTCCGTAGAAACTGGCCGCAGCTGTTAAATGTTAACCATCAAACGCGGCCTCAGAGCGAAAATCTGAGATTTAACAGCATCGCGTTTACCTTCAGCAGGGATTATCCGTAGCCGGTATCTGTTACACACCGCGGCGCTTGTCCCGGGACGATAAATGACGTTGATAATGGCGGAAGTGTGTCCCACTTTGATATTTATAATACCGTCATGCCTGCCTACGAGCTTGGTAGGTCTCGGCAAATCTCTAACGTGTGCGCTGCTACTCGTTCGTGTGCGTTGGACATGTGCGAGTAACACGCACGGATATACGCCGCGTACGACTCCGGTAGGCTTTTTCTCGAAGACGATCGTCTGGGGAAACATGTTGTCAAATATTCTGGGAATACCCCTCGAGGCCTGTTCCTTTTCGGCCTCGACTTTGGATTCATCTCTCGACCGCTCGTTTCCTTCCGTCCCTGAAGAACTTTCACGTCGGCTGCGTCGTCCCAGCCGACAGGCTTCTCGATCCACCGAGATCGAATATCCTCGACCTTCGAAATTTTCCCTCCAACCATCAACCTTCCGTGTACAGCATTTAGATGAATTATTTTCCGCCTTTGAAGCAGATGTTTCGCGCAAACGATGAAAAATTCATCTATTATACCGATTTTACCGAATACTTACCGAAAATTTACGAGAATGCCTCGATCACTGGTTTGTCTCAAAAGAGGAACAGTAGAAAGAAAGTAAAATGTAAGAAAAATCTATTCTTCCGATGGGCAATATTTCGGATAAAATATTTTGTGTAATTTTCATTCGATAAACGTGTATTCTCCATACAAAAATTCTGGTTTCATAGTTATTAATATATTTTTATATATTTTGCAGTAGGAACGTTTATTCCGCGGAATTTTGCGTGCAAATTGAAATGAGAATATTTCATTCATTTCATTAGACTTGAAAAGCTCAGACACAGTCGCAGTGTCTCTGAAGATTTTAATTAGACTATTTCCAGAGTCAAAGCCGCAATAATTGCGATCTCGGTCCCAGTCATTTACAGTCATCTCGTGTGAAAACCGTAAGAGATTTTCGCATGGAGTTACTATTAGCCCGGACATTCGCGGGTACACTATACACTTTATGAAATTATGCGAAGTCTTGTCTGAAACGCCATACGAGGAATATTTACTTTTAATTATCATTTATCTCGCACTGCTAATTAAAATTCGGATTTTAATAAGTTGTAAGACAAATTCGATCGCAAACGTAAACGTAACTTAATTTTCATTACTCAGGCGTGATTAAACTGCAGACTTTTATTATTTATTCATTTTTTAACATAAATCTATAAAATCTGTAGTATATTTGTAATTGGATTATGGATGTTTATGTGGAATAAAAATTGTCTGCCTGAGTTGCAACAAATAGTGAAATACAAATTCATTTTCTGACGTAATATATTTACAATGTAAAATAAAATATAACAGTATTTTTTAAATGTCTAATTTGTTTACTATTTAGAATTACATCTATTCATTTTGATCATGAATGCATAAAATACGCGGTATAGTTATGATTTATTGCAAATATACATAATTATACCCGAATTATACAATTAATTTAATATAATCCTGTGCTTTATTAATGGTTAAAGAGAAGGACCAAACGTGTGTACGTTTCACTCTAAAATTAAATTATTTATTATTTTGATGAAATTACAATTTACGATAAAAATAAAATATAAAACTGTGGAGACATGCGAGTGATCGCAGAATATAATTTCAGGCCTGAGGATTTTATTCATATTTTACAAAAATCAATAGACGGACCGGAAAACATAAAGATTAAAAGGATTTAAAAATATCGATGCATCGGTACCAATTTATTAGAATTGTTAAGGGAAGAAAAAATTTTCAATTTGCCTCCAATTATTTGCAGTCGAAACGAATGCTTTTTATTTTACAGAGAAATCCAGGATCGATTAATTACATTATTTTAACTCGTCTAACCCATCAAAAAGAATACTGTTTACTTAAAATTGTAGCCTACAATTTATATAAATGTTTATTACTTCTATTAAATCTATCTATATTTTTAATAATTTATCTCAATATTAATTACTGCTATACAATCTAATTATACTTTTAATCATTCACACGAATATATGTAAACAATTATCACTGCAATTAAAGTCACCAAGACATTCATTACCATTACATAATTTAATGAAAATTAACTTGTGAAATGTACTTCCGTAAAATTCGCTTGCAAAATTGTCTAAATAGAATAAATATATATATGAGTGCGCGTCTAGAACTGTGTAGAGAAATTTACAAAAGAATCGGAGACGTAAAAATTTTTCACTAATTTTTCGCGATTTTTAAAAGGGAGGGCACATCCCCTCAATATTAGCCAATCTTTGAAGGCGTACCCCGGCGGGACTATTAATGCTATCGACATGATTCCAACGCCAATATCTTCTCCAAACCTTCCTCTTTGAGAAGTACACCTCAAATCGAGGCTAGTATTTCAGGGGACTCGAGGATCCTTGTTTCATATATACATATATATTTACATTGTAAGTGGTAGCAAATGTACAGTAACAGTAAAATAAGTAACAATGAATTTTGTGGTTACAATAATATTTATTATAAAATCGTACAAGTAGTACTGTACAAGAATCAATGAAAAATGGTAACGAAATGAAGACATCAAAAAGAAGAAGAAAAAACATTAGAACATTAGAAATTAATATACAAACGAGTGACATACATCTTCGATTGGTCAAGTAAAGAATATTATCATTATCTAATGGTTAATAAAAAAGAACTATTATACAGTCCATGCCGTTGCTACGAAAAACCTACACAGAGTCCATTTAAAAAGAATTCTTTGATCAAGTTCTGCAGGAGTTTGCTGTGGCCTTTCTATAAAAATCCGGCGTTTACTAATAACAGGGGTACGTATTCGATTGCTTCTCTATTCAGCGAGATCTCGCTTTCAGCGGAATAACAAAGTTCTGTAAAAAAAAAAAAAAAACATTAAGTCAAACACTCTGCGTATGGGTTGCCCCGTTAAACGCGGTGTCAATGGCAGTCAAACGAGATCGGGCAAAGGCAAACACTGGATGAAAAGTTCGAAGCGATACGCAGGTCTGATCGCAATTGGAGCGTAATTTACACGGCAAAACGAATTAGTTCGGGAAGCCAAGAGTTTCGAGCGTTTCGGGTACCGGCTTTGCGTTCGCCGATTGCTGGGGTTGATGCTGTGGTCTTGTCTGTCAATCGTAACGGCACGCGATGACATATCGATCGCGACCGCAAAGACGCTGTCCGCTCTACGAGTCCTAAACCGGTGTGTGACGTTGGTTTCGATACTCGATTGAAATTTCCCGGGGAATTATACGATTGACTGTATCCGACGAAGTCAAAGTTAATGGTCTCAGTTTATCTGCAACCCTCGTACGTAGGCAGCAAAGTGTTTTCACGACGGTGCCTTTTCTCCGTGTGGATGAACGACGCTGAGCACCTTCGCCACGCGCCTCGATAGAAAAGCTAGCAAAGCGAAGCCTTCCTCGTATCAGACAGTTCGGATGCGATTAATTAACCCTTTGCACTCGCACACGTTTTCAACTTGAAAACCAAAGTATACCTTCCGACCTAGAATATTTCCCGTCTACTTTATTTATTTCTCTTACACACGTGAAGTCTTTTCACTGTTACGCTTCCTTGTAACAATTGAATTTTTATCAATCTCTTAGATGCAACGATAGCGATGCAGAATTACTCCATTTTTTAGGTGAACCACCTTCGATTGTAAAGGGTTAGTTATTTGCCTATTCCTTGGGAAATAAATTGATTTTAAATGAAGATTAAATTACACAAGAATTTTTAGCATTTGTATTTTAATTTGTATCCCATCCGTTTCTTCGCGATTATATTCTCTGCATATCGATCATTGATTGGTTGCACAGTTTCGTCGACCTTACTTACCCTTTTTACTACGCTGTTCCGTTTTATGCTCGTCGTACATCACCCGGAGGATTACCAACGCAAAACGGTAATATGCGAATTGGATGCATCGGCACTAGCAACTTAAGCACTGTGCAGTTCGGTTTGCCTGAATTTTTACGTATGTTCTCGGTTAAATATTTCTGTCCGACGGGGCAGCTGCTGCATCATAGTCTGTCGAAAAATAGAAAACACAGCACCAGGCATTATAAATAAAATAACTTTACTAGAAATGTAATCTAATTATTTCCTGAACACAGAAATGCAATTCATTCATTATATTGGTTATTCACGGAAGATTAAAACGCAACGCATGTAAGTTTTGATGTATATTTATTAAAAATAAAAATAAATCTTCACAATCTTTCCGGACAACCCAATATTAAGCAACACTCGCTGTAAAGGGTATATAATTATACAACTCTATAATTGAAATACGAAAATAGAACTTACTTCGATTTACTTCTGAAACAACTCTTGATTTACCTCGACACATAATTATACGTTTGATACCGTTCAGAAATTAAACACGCATGCACGGCTGCGTCCATTGCGGTTGCGAAAATGGAACCCGAAACGGAAATATTGATCGGCCTCGAAAATTTACGGTAACCCTTTTTTTCTCGGGCGAAGACTGTGTGTCTGTTCCTCAAAAAATCTTCCCTCGTGCTTTTGAGGAAACGATGACACCGTTGCGCGAGAAAGGAACAGGAAGAAAGAGAGAGAGAGAGTATATCGCCATGTGGACGAGGGAATGAATGAAGAAGAAGAAGACGACAAATGAACGCGAAAGGGAGAAGGAACTAGATACATGTCCACGCACATACACGTTGAGAGCTCGAAGGGGCAGCGGATGGGGAACGGGCAAACGGTAAATATTTCAGGCAGCGGCATACTCGACGAAACGAGAGAGCTTAGGTGGGTATAGGTCAGGGTTCAGCTTAGCCAGCCTCTGCTAAAACTAACCACGTAAAATATACAATGCAAGGAAATCCACCCCCGCGAGCTTTCTCCTCTCTTCCTCCTCGCCGAGCCCTGCTGTTCACAGTTCGTTTCTGTATGGACAAACACGTGTGCGCCATGCAACGCTTTCCAGTAGGTACAGAATTATCTCCGTAACTGTCGCTGCTTCAAGCGACTCTTCCAGAACAGTGAAAATGTCTCAGTGAGTCGAAGATTAATCCCTTGCCTTATTATGGCCAGTCACACTTGCATTAAAGATTTTAAATAAATTCTAATAAATATAAATGCTTTCTAAACGAAATCAAATGTTGTTAATTTGTAAAAAGATTGTGAAAATTGTCATTTCTCTTCTGTGAACGTTTTCAGCCATGAAGATGTTAATAATAATTTTGGTTACGAAGATAATGGTACGTGGGAGGGGTTAATAATTTTCTAGCACGAAAAAATAATGTATAACTATATTATTTAAGTATGTATTATTATTTAAGTTGAACGAGTGCTTATGAACCATTTTTAGTGACGAATATGTTTGGTGACGAAGAGAATGACATGGAAGGGTTTCAGAAATAAAACTTAGATTTATATGATGGGCTTCTCTGAAAGGGTAGATTGCCTATTTTGCAGAATGCGTGTCAAAAGAACCCTTCGTACGGGGTGAAACCCTTTAATTGCAGAAAGTGCGATACCCTTTCAATGTTTCTAATAAAATCAGGAAATTGTGTGTCTGCCAAGAGAGAGAGAGAGAGAGTATTGCTTCGTATAACGAGGAAACATTATTCTTAGCACAATGTGTACACTACTTACGTGACTTTGCAATGCGTATTCATCATCCTTTTAGCCTAATTTCGTGTAATTCCTCCGCGACACCTGCTTTATCTTTGTCGGTACCGTTGAAAGCCTTGAACAGGCACAATTTGTACATGTATTACAATAATTAATAAGGCGGAGGGCGAGGTCTCTCAACGGCGAGTAAGTGGTGCGACTAAACTAAAGAACTTGTTAACCGCTGCGTCAAAGAGAATCGACTTTAGGGGACTGTATTAAAGTTGGAAACCATTATGGAATATCTGAGCGAACGCTTAGGTATTCCTCGAAAGTTCGGTTCGATTAAAAGTGAGAGCCACGAGGTGTATGAAGTAGAAGAAATGTATTCAAATACATTCATACCGAGACTAACCAATTTCCCTATTCAATTGCGAACAAGTTTTGACGCTTCGTTCTATTTCGTTAATTCCATTTTTTAATGCTACCAAAATGATTATTGACAGCTCAAAAAGGTACGGATTTTATGCTGTTTTGTCACGTTAGTGTAGAATTATATAAACTATTATTTTAACGCTTACCAGCAATTTTCTTGTTGCATTTTTAAACCTAAATATTAACCCTTAGCACTGCAAAGAAAAACCCTATCCCTTTCAAAATCGAAACAATATTTTTACCTATAATAGCTCCATTTTACACAGTTTATTTCTTTTCGTACATATGAAATTAATTACTATCCCTCATACTTAGAATATTAAAATTTTGATGGATTTCTTAACTGCAAACCTAGTGACGTAAAAATTGTTTAAACAATAGTGTAGCAATTTTTAGTGGCGCCGTACTAGTCCTAAAGGTTAAACCCAAGTATTATAATATAAATGTTGGTTTGAATTATAGTCTGACGATTTTTATTGTCGCCTCAGAGGAGCCATTGGAGTGCTAAGAGTTGACTCTGAGGCACCAGTAAAAATTGCTATATCATCACTGAAAGTTATTTATATCATTAAATTCGTCTGTATTTCATGAATTGCTTGAAACTGCTGTACCAGAAAATAAATTCAATTTTCTTTGCATAATGTGGAAAATATCGCAGAGAATGAAAATGTTCCAGGTCGAATAAAATGTCTTAATTAATCCATTAAAATTGTTTCGAGTGCAAAGGGTTAATACCCGTAAAGAGGCCACTCACTTTCACGAGCAGCAAACAATTTGTAGAATGTGATTAACTCAGCCTCTTCAAAATTATGCACTTTAGACCAAGCACTCCAACAATGTAGTTTCCTCCACACGAAAACCGCGTGACGAATGAAGGCGATATTACTACGTCTACCATCTTGCAAGTACAAATGCTTAGCCCTTTTACCTCGGTTTTCCCACAGACTCGTTATCCGAGTACCCAAGAAGAGAAGATCCCAGCAATGAACAATTAATTTTGGCTTTTGGCCACGCTTTCACGATTTGGTTCCGCCGTGCCTCGTCGGCAACCTTCTTTTTCCCGCGCCCTCTTTCTTATCGCGAGCTTTTAACCCTTCGCACTCGGCGCTGTTCTACTCGGAGCTGCAAAGCGTTTCTCCTGACCCAAAAGTTTTTCATTGTACATGACGAATATAGTGATGGAAAAATTGTTTTCCAGAGGGTTAATTTGTAGGGGGCAGAGAAATGGGAGCAGGTAGAGCGCGAAATCATTCTGATGCTATTAATCGATTTTCGAGGTCCGCCATCTTGCAGGTGCAACCGGTAAGACCTCAATTTTCCCACAGACCGATTATTCGAGTAATCGATGAGACTAAATACCTGTGGTTATATTAATTTTGGTTTTTGGTCATGTTTTAATGGTTTTCTTCGCGGGATTTTAATTTATCGGGGGCGCTGACGTGGGAGCCGGTGAGTGTCAAATCACTCAATGTGATGCGGCGCTATTACCTGAAGGGCCTCGAGCTGCGGAATTGCGGAGTTGCGGTGATGCGGAGATGCGGAAGTGGCGTTCAACACACAGCATTATCCATGGAATACACGGCTCCGAGCAAGCAACCTTGTTGTCGTTGATTCCTTGAGCGACATCGCAGGACAAAGGTGTCGGTGTTGGTGGAACCTCGAACGAGGACAGCAGAAATGAACAATTAGGCTACAGTGGCCTATTGCCTGCAGTGCACGCAGTAGCTACAGTTAGGAGTAAAATGATAGGACCTGTTATTTATTAATCAATTTTTATTTAATCAATAACAGAAACGAGATTTCTACATGCACAAAAATATTTGGACAGCTTCTAGAACGGAATAAGTTTTCTAAAACTCGACCAAGCAATTTAAATTTTCTTTCGTTTAGATAATAGAAGATCGTCTAGTAGATAATATGCGAAAAGGTTGTGTTACCACAATAATGAATAAATATTTTTGCAGATTTGAATAGTTCGTCAAAGGAATAAGGTAATCGCTGTTTTGACGATGGTATAATACGTTGCGTATTTGCGTATAGCTCCTGAACCATATTAACCCTTTTTTTTTTCTCGTCTAAAATAAGCGAGCCTATTATCTTTTCTCGTATTCATTCCTGGCTCGCGGAGGTCCTTAGAATTTCCACGGACGAAAAACGCGAAGGACTCGTTTGCACGGAAGAAAATTCATAACGTGCGCTGTGTGTAATTAAACTCTCTTATGTCTCTACTGTCTGAAACTTGGCTTAAAAGGCGAGCTGGCTGCGAGTTCCATTTCATCTCCGAGCCCCGGCCTGTATTTTTCTTTTGTAATGTAACAGGCCCGCGTTACGTTTTCCTTATTGTTTTTTAATTTCCCTTGCTTTACTCTTCCCACCTCGTTTCCACCGGCATTCGAAACTTTCACGATCCGTTGTTTCATGAGCCGTGTCGCGTCGAATTTCGTGCGATTTCGCGCTGGTCGCATTATCCTTGATACTTACTCCTTGGGCAGACGCGGTTATGACAAAATTCTGCAAAAAGAGGTGGACAATCTACAATTTATATTCTCTATACATTATTTGCTACTTCTAGAGTGAATGTGCAATATGTTAGGCCCTTATGAGGTACAATAAAATAATTGCAAAAAGAGGTAGAAAATCTAGAATTTATATTCTCTATACATTATTTGCCATTTCTAGAGTGAATATGCAATATGTTAGGCTTTTATGAAGTACAATAAAATAATTGCAAAAAGAGGTGGACAATCTACAATTTATATTCTCTCTACATTATTTGCTATATCCAGAGTGAATATGCAATGTGTTAGGTCATTATGAGGTACAATAAAATAATTGCAAATAGAGGTAGAAAATCTAGAATTTATATTCTCTATACATTATTTGCTATTTCTAGAGTGAATATGCAATGTGTTAGGCCTTTATGGAGTACAACAAAATAATTGCAAAAAGAGGTGCACAATCTACAATTTATGTTCTCAATATATTGTTTGCTATTTCTAGAATGAATATGCAATGTGTTAGGCCTTATTGAAGTACAACAAAATAATTGCAAATAGAGGTGGAAAATCTACAATTTATATTCTCTATACATTATTTGCTATTTCTAGAGTAAATATGCAATGTGTTAGATCTGTATGAAGTATAACAAAATAATTGCAAAAAGAAATGTACAATTTACATTTGATACAGTATTGTTTAATTTTCTTAAAATGAATATGCAATATTGGAGATCTTTATGAAATGTAACAAAATAATTACAAAAAGAAGTAGCCAAGCTGCCTAATTTTTGGATACTATTTTATTTACTATTTTCAGATTGAACATGCGATGTCTCAGAACTTTATAAGGTATACCAAAGCTTGAAGGAAACTTCCAACTTCGGCCCACTACATTGTGCTGAATATTTCTACATTGTGCAAGGAAATGTTTATAAAACGAGTTACACTTAACTTTGTAAAGAGGATCGAGTCCAGTCATGAAGATATCACACAAAATTTCAATACATATAGAACACAATATACTTCTTACCTCTTGCCATACCATTTTCTTTGCGGCTACATTGCATTTGCAGTGGGTATATTGCTCTTGAAACTGATTTAACTGGAAACTCGAGGCATTTCTATGGAGCTAGAATATTTTCATTCTACGTGATTAATTTCGTAGAATAGGTTTTGATTTTGATGAGGTTTTGTACTATTACTCGTCTTTACAACAATTCAATTTCTACAAATTTTTTAAATACAAGCATAGCGATGTAAAAATTCTTTGTAACTATATTTATTATAAAATGTTTGTCACCAAAAATGTTACAGAAGAAGAACAACAATTTATATCTTTTATACTGTTTTATTCAATGCTTAAATATTGTTTCCAAAAGAATTAAATTAAATTTCATCTGAAAAGAAAATTGTAATATTAGTTAAACTTTATTAAAAATCTTGAACATCAGTCTGTCTGGTTAAAACACGTCAAGGGGTTAATACTACTTCTCCCAGCACTGAATGCAATCTGTATGCAGAACGCAAACTTCGCAGGTAGTGGTCTCCGATGAGAAAGAAATACTCGCGGTGAATTCGATTTGTTTGCCAATCCCTGCTGCAATCATTCGAAATAATGTTTCGCATCGGCCGAATATTTTCGAAAAACGATTACACGGGTCCTCTTTCTTTCGGAAGTAGGTCGTCCGAGACGACCGAAGATAAAATGGCCGGGGAATCGAGCGCAACGCACCAGTCGTGCATCAAAAGGCGCGCGAATCTGAGCGCAATGGTGCATTGTCCAGACAATAAATTTCGTCGGCATAACGAATGGGTCGTTGATCATTTCCATTCGTTCTACAGCGATCCAGTGCCTCCTGAACACCGCTTTGTTACTTGCTGTAGAAATTAATTCGAAATCTAGCCTGGGATCTCGAGTTGCGAACTTTATCGTCGAACCGATTTATCAAAATCATCCACTTCAGATTCTTCACTATTTCAACCCTTTGCGCTCCAAGCAATTTTTAATTTCTAACTCAAAACATTTTTTCTCCTACGATAATACCATTGTACTTGGCTCATTTATTTTCGTGCATATCAATTTTTGTTACTATTAATCGTACGTACAACACTTCGATTTTTACTGATTTTTAAAATACAAACATTGCAATGTAAAAATTGTTTTGAATAATAGTCTGACAATTTTTAGTGTCGCCTCAGAGGAGCCATTGATTCTTCATTTTAAAGTCATTCTATTAGGTTGTTCGGAAAGTAATTTCGTTTTTCTTTTTATGAAAATGAAAGACGATTTTCATATAGTGAATAAATATTTTATTGAAAATAAAAACGAAATTTTTTAAAACGAAATTACTTTCCGAACAACCTAATAATTAGAATAATGTTTCCACAAGATTGTATTGAATGTACCCTGTCACTAAACTACACATAGCGTTAAAAATTAATAACTTGCTATGCCTGGCAAACAAACCCGACGCGGTGTACTGCAATTATGCGTGGCTGTCGTGTCAGTAAGTGAAGTGCGATCTTCATCGGAATAATTAACGCAATTGTTATCGACGCGGTGTGCCTATTTAGAGAAAATTGACGGTGCGGTGTAGCAACGAACGCGTGCGGTTGCGGATCCGCGGTATTCAATATTCCGAACTCATGCAATTGAAAAGTTTCGGTTACACGACGGTGTGCGGTGGTTGAAACTGATGCACTAGGTTCTAGAAACGCGGGAGAATTCGAGGGGTTCTTGGGATCGCGAGGATTTGAAAGGATTTGGCAGAGGGTTCCTAGGGTTTGAGAGATTTTGGTGGTCTGTAGGATTTTCGGGGACTTTAAGAGGTTCCCATAGATCTCTAGGTTTTAAAGGTGTTTTGCGTGGTGTTTGAGGTTTCGACAAGTTTTCTAAGCGATCCGAGATGTCTCGCGGATGCTCGGCTTCTCGAAAGCATGTAAACGAGTCTCTAGTAGCTTTAGATTTCGAGCTTCGACGGCTTCGAGAACGATATCACTCGGTATCATGAGATTCTGATTTTTTGAGAGAGCTTTTTCCTGATCTCGGACATTTTTCGGGTCGCATTTGAAAATCACGAGAAAATATCTGCAGAGAAATTTTATTTTTGTGAAATTTAACACAGCTGATTCTGTAAGTGGATTTTATTTAATTATTAGTGAATTTATGTTACATAGCAACACTGAATCATGGAATTTTGAGAAATTAATAGGCTCCTGTTGCTCAGAAATTTGATTCTTATTAAATTTAACATTGCTGATTTCGTGAGTGGGTTTACTTTATTCGTTAAGAAATTTATATTACACAGCAGCATTTTGAATCATGAAATTTTACAAAATAAAAGGCCCCTGTTGCTCAGAAATTTAACAGAGAATTTTTATTGTACATAATCCATAAATGAATAGATAATTATTATTTAATTTCAGAGCATGATGTTATGTTTATTTAAGTATTCAATGGGTAGTATTTTACTTCACTTTACTTTAACTGTACCGTATTTTGAAAAGAAAAATTCTCTGAACTCGAATTGCAAAGTTCTCCAAGATTTTTGGTGACATTTTAGTTAGCAGTTTCCGCAGTTTCGTAATCTTCATGTCTGTAAAAAGTTCACGTATTCTGATGATTTCGCAAGAAGTATGAAAGTGCAAAGGACGTATGTATATGGAATCGCAAAGACCCCGAAACTACGAGGTTCGTAGTCATCTCTTGGATCTTCAAACTAAGTCAAGACTCAGAGACCAAGTACCTCTTCAAGAATTTCGAAAATTTTACTATCTCCCTTAATATAATCCAACAACCGCAATGTTGGAATATAAACATTACCAAATTCGTGCTGTAAGTACATTTTTCAAAGCCTCGAATATTTTAATTGAAACCATTCAAATATGTTCTCCATATCGTTGACGTTTCCAACAAATATTGTACAACAATTGCTAAAATTAATATATCATTTTCAAATTTTACATGTACAATTAGGAAACTTGCAAATTACAATTGGAACCCACGCATTATGAAATTAGTAATGCAAAACCATTTCTTTAAAGCCCCCAATACTTAATTTGAAACTGTTCGTACGGTTTGGTGGTCTTCATTTCGTGGACGTTTGCCAAGAAATATTTTACAACTATTGTTAACAACAATGTACTACCTTCAAAATGTACATGCATAATCGGGATACATACAGCTCACTATTGGAATAAAATCATTGGAGAACTCGTACTGTAAGTACATTTTTCACAGCCTTAAACATTTTATTTGAAACCATTCAAATACGTTTGACCTCTTCATATCGTGTACGTTCCCAAAAAATATTTTACATCTATTGTTAACGTTAACGTATCGTTCTCAAACTTTACATGCATAGTTAGGACACTTGTAAGTTACAACAGTAATTCAAGCATTATAAAATTCATAATGGAAAAGTATTTTTTCGAAGCCCCCAATACTTGATTTGAAGCTGTTCGAATACGTTCGAGATTTGCTGCACGGCAGAGTTCCTTCGATGGTTTGGTGGGTTTAGCGTTAAGACAAGAAGACCGGTTGCATGTTCGTAGATAATAAAGCCACGCGCGGAACCCGCAGCCTTTCCAGAAACAATGAAAAACGTATCAAATTGATACGAGGAACGGACGAGGGCTAATACTCGCGCGCATGCAAGGCTATCAACAGCATTGTGTTACGCGTAATCGGTTTCGGGCGTGTTCTTAGGGGGTGCTATCTATTATTAACGCGGTTGAAACGAGGCTGACGTTTCCGTTTACGGGCAACTTAGTTTCGTCTTATGTCCGCCGGGAATTTTTGCAACGCGAAAAATAGAGCCCACGGGCACAGTATCAGCCCACGTTCTCACACTGTTTCTCCACGGATTTGTCGGAAACCAGAGAGGGAAAGACTTTATCGATTGTAAGCTGCTCGTCCCGTTCAGTTTTTTCTGGTCGCTTAAACCGCTCGTTTAGGCCACGGTAGATCGTACATAGAGCTGGCCGTATTATGCTCCCAGGTTCGCAGTCAAATTGCTCGCAGCATAGAAGCCCCCGAAATCGATTCCCACCGCCGCACAGTTTGTCCGAATTGCGAAATCCTAGCCGAAACCTCAAAACGCACTCTAATGTGGACATCAATTGGTACATTAGCGTTTTGAAATCTAATCTTCGTCGCTGAATCGCGAATCCGAACTTAAGATGTCGGAAAACAAAATGGGGGAGGCGATACGGCGGTCATGTGAATTATTAAATTATTGGTCGTACTTGAAAGCTGATATATTTGGGTCTCTGGGATTGTTGATTACGAATCCCTCCTTAAAATATTACAAGATAGAATAGGGAATACAATATGGTGGACGAGGGTATTAAAAAGGTGTTGGTTATGGTCGTAAGTCCTCATAATATAGTTTCTAGGATTGCTGTTTATGAAACCTTTCTTAAAATATCAGAAAACAAAATGGGGAATCTAATATGGTGGACAGGGATGTTAAAAAGTTATTGGTTATGCTCGTAAATTTATATATTAGGATTTTTAGGACATCTGATTGCCAAGTTAAACATGAGATTCTGGAAAAATGACTGAAGTTGCTAAAAAGTTGTTATATTAGGGTTTCAAATATTAGAAAATATTAGAAAACAGAAGGAGGAATCTAATATGGCAGACCAGAATGTAAAACAAAATAGTTATGCTCGAAAATAGATACATTAATGTTTGTTGAACTGCTACTGGCAAACTTGAACTGAAAATATTTACGCTAAGTGTATGTTAAATATTCAATAATTATTTCTAACATGAAATAAATATACAAAAGGAAAAACTGATATTATTTGGATAATAGAATATATTTGACATGTAAATAATGAAATAATTAAAATAAAAGAAGCTTCTAAATAATTTGTACACCTGATATATTGCATTGGAATTAAAATAATAGTGATTAGAGTTGTGCAAGCAATTGATATGCAACTTTTTGTTAGACAAACTCGGCTGGTAAACAAAAGAATATACGCAGGAGGTATTATCATGCTCGAGAGTGGGATTACATTGTCCGATCATAAATATGCGCATTATTAAGCTGCCTGATCCCTGGAAGGGGATCTGCAATCGAATACCACAGCTTACGAACGAACTTATCGCGTTACACGTAATGTTCACTCCCGACACTTCTCTGCGAATTTGTTGATATGCCGATTACTGAAATATTCCTTAATACTCGTTATTAATTGTAAATACTACTACTGACAATGGTATTTACAAAATAGTCTTTGTAGTCTTGAAAATGTTGAAAAATTTAAAAACCTCAAACTTCTAGAAAGCTTGAAAAAATTGAAACTCTTGACAATCTTGAATGTTTGGAAATATCATCAAATTTAGCCCTACAAAATTTATTTTATAGACTTGAATTACCTCTAAACATACTGCTGCAAATATTTTGTTTAAACATTGCTCCATTGTGCCATAATAAATTTCCAAAGATGATCTATCTTCAAACAACTCATTCAAACAAGACTCTCAAACTCTACGCAAACATAATCAACGAATACAAAGAAAATGAACAACTGCTTCTGCATTAAACACAATTATACACAAACGTTTACAAACTTCAACAAACTTCATCGAACTTCAACAAACGGAAAAATCCAAACGATCTTCAGCAAAAATCATAATTATCGAAATCGTAAAGATTCAAGAAGAATTATTACACTCTTTCTTGTCATTTTTCAAACTTCAACAAACTTTGTCGAACTTCAATAAAGGGAAAAATCCAAATTATCTTCAGCAAAGATCATAATGATCGAAGTCGTACAGGTTCAAGAGGAATTATTCAACTCTTTCATTTGATTTCAATTATTTTTATAAAGAAGTATAAAATGGTCAATTGAATTGGTGAATTTCAAACAGACAAAGAAAGGTACTTTTTCACAGTGGCTCCACGATTTTCTAGCGATGCAGCGATGCGTCAGTTGAGAGGTAAAATAGTATCATCGACTTCGTCCACTTTACATGCACCTGACAGCTCGACAAGGTGGGCCGCAGGTATCGGTCGATTCTCGACGAAATCACCTGATTTCGAAACGAGGACGAATCGATTGACTCGTCCCTGTCTGTCACGTTGACTGAGTGTTCCGAAAACGACCCTGCCGTCGAATTAAATCTATTGCCATCTACGCGAGTGCCTCTCGAGCCGGTTTAGGGGAAAAATATGGCGGCGTTGAAGGCTCGGAGCATTATTCCTACCGGGGTAAATTATTATCCTGCCCCAGGAACAACCATCCTTTCTGCTTTAAATTCAATCCTTTCGCTGGAAAATAAATTGAAAGTTGAAAAGTTGCCGGCTGAGGAGAACGGTAAACAACTGAAACTGTAAAATTATAAACTATATAGTATCCAATTAATTACAATAATTATTAATTTATGTTTATACATGATGAATTTAATATATACATTATGATCAATTGTAATGGAACGATACGTAAAAGATGTCAGAACAGATGGCAATGAAATCAATATAATTGTGAATATGAATATCAAGTGAACATCTGATAATGGTTTACGAAGACGCGGTTATTTAATAATATTATATATATTTTATATTATTATGTTAGAGTGTGGGAAAGAGAAAAATTGCAATAGAATAGGAGTAGTGTATACAGGATTGTGAATAGCAGTTGTGAATAGCTGTGTTTTCTTCGGGCGTCTTTATCAGTAGAACGAACAAGTAATAAATCCGACCGATGTATATTGCTCTGTAATAATGACAAAATTGCATCCATTCTGATCTCGTACAATTTTTATCGTAATGTCTGCTTCAAATATAAAGGAAAAGATTAGCACTCAATCATTTTG
This sequence comes from Agapostemon virescens, assembly GCA_028453745.1. Lineage (NCBI taxonomy): Eukaryota > Metazoa > Arthropoda > Insecta > Hymenoptera > Halictidae > Agapostemon > Agapostemon virescens. Next base: position 8,360,025 of record CM052095.1, on the reverse strand, counting down.
ACTGGTTCGGTAGTTTTAGTGTTAATATAAGAAATTCTAGTCGCATTTGATATAGCGAAGCAATAGCAGAAATTTTCGAAATTCTAAATATCGTTGAAGCCACATATGGTTTATCAAAATACGATTATACTTGTGGTCTCAGATAAAAATCGTGAAGAAGGAGCAAACTTAAAGTATGTGAACGTGTAAAACTGCGAAATACGTTTCCTTTGGGTATCTCAATAAAAGAAGTAAAAAGGTCAGAATTTTCAGAATACTCGTATCGGTATTAGCTGTATCTCTACTGTATCAGGAAATTTCGGCATCTGAAGGTTTGGCCGACGTCCAAGAGAATAGGTGTATCGTTCGACAGTGCGCTGTTTCATGGGACGCTAACGCGAGTGTTCTGTTCCGTTCGCGTGCAGGTGAGGCGATGGTGCAGGGTGAAAAAAGAAGATACGTTGGTAAGTTGGGGATGAAGAGGACGAAGAGAGGAACGCGAGAGGGGTGAGGTAAAGCAACGCTGAAGAAGCGAGATCCGAGGAAACCGGGGGTGGAGGAAAAGAGGGTGGAAACGAGATAGAGGGAAGAAGCGAGAGAGGGATCGTTCGTCGAGAGGGAAAGAGGAGATGGCAATGGGAGGAAGTAGTAGAGCCGGTTGAGGGGCGAGGGGCAGATTTGACCCTGCTTGTGCACCTGGATAGGAGGCTGTAATCAATACCACAGAAAGCGCGCGCTGCGGCAGGCTCACCCCTTATCCGCGTACCGATACCTGAACAACAACCGTGCAGATTCCTTGGTAATCTTTTTCTCACCCCCTTTTTCTCCCCGGAGAGAAAACCCTTTCACCGACACCTTCGTTCCTTCGCGAATCGCGCCGCGGCCTCTTCTCGATAAATACTTGCAGAATTTTCCGCGGTCCACGCTGCTCGTTATTCGCGAATGCTCCGAGCGCGGTCGCGCAATATGCGACGGTGCAACTTTAACACTAGGTTTACGGGAACCGTCACAGCGACGGGTTCTAATCATTTTAACTGTGGAACTACCGAGCTACACTACCAAACTACACGACCGAATACACACGGTTTTGTGATAATTATAAGGCTGCGATTATTCTAATCTCGTGCAACTTTTAAACGCGATATGGCCGGGGCTGTTTCGGCGAAAACTTTTCCACGTAGCCGGCATATTTTAAGGCTTTACACTCTGTTGCATCGCTTTACAAAAATTTATATAATTATTAAAATTTTGAATAGTTTTTTATGGAAATGGTTTGGTTTTCTATTTTCAAGAAACCATATATTTATGTATACATATGTATCTAGCATATGTACACCCTTTTTAAGGAAAAACGTATTTTTATGACTTCCAACGATAATGTGTTAATGTGTGCTTTAATGCTTTAACCCTTAGCACTCCGAGGAATTTTAATTTCAAAATCGAGAGACTTTTTAACCTAAAATAATTATACGTAGCTATGTAAAAGCTGTTTTAACAATAGAACTACACAGAGTAACAAATCCGACTGTTGTATACTGCTTTGTAATGATAAACTTGGATTTATTATTATTAACATATAAGCTTCATTAAGCTTCAGTTTCTCTGCAGTTTATAAATAATCAAAAGAATGAAATATATTTCAATGGGAATATTTCTATCCGCCAAAACTGAAATTATTTTATATATTTCCAATTGATAAGTTTTGAATTTCTTCGATGGACGAGACCTTGATGTGCCGACTTTTGTTAAAAATCTACAGACTCCGGAATGCAGTGATTAGCAACGCGTTCGTATAGCCAGATGGATATACTTCAGCTTGGGTATCATTACTTGGCAGCCGATTCTATCGCGCTGATTACGAGCAGGCAGAATAATGACTCCCGGGCGCCAGCTATACTGCAGTGTGTAGAAAAACAAGGAACCGAAGCGTCCGACATTCATCCGCCTGGCAACAAGCGGCGTGACACGTTGAAATTCCAGCACGTGGGAAAAATCACGGGGCAGAAGGGGGTATCCGAAGTACTATACAACTGGGTCGCAATACGTATAAATGCCTGAGTGCATCGGGACCGACGAGACACCCTGAACGACCCTCGCGTATACCAACAAATCCCTTAGAATCCTTGATCTCTGTCGCCGGGAACGTGGGGATCTTGGCATAAATAGAACGGCCAAACGACGATGAAAGTTCGCGCAAGGGTTAATATCCTCGATTCGCTACATCCGAGTCATCGACAATCGCGTCTAGGCGCCCCGGCGACAATGCACCCATTCTGGGGCAGACACTCAACAGTTTTCTAGATATTCGTAATTCGTTTGTGTTCTCCCTTCATACTTTCACTGCCATCTTACCGCTATATGGCTGACGGAATTATTCGTCCACGTCTAAAAACGAATTTGTACGTTAACAATAGAACTACCGAATAATAAATCCAACGATATACATTGCTTTGTAATAATAACGAGACTGCACCTATTAAAACTTCATACAATTCTTATCGTAACTTATACGTCATTAAAGAAGTACAATTAAACATTTTTATAACTTCAATAATTGCGAAAGAAGAAACTAGGGACCAGTTAAAATGACTGGCTTGGTAGTTTTAGTGTTAATAAATTCATAACACCAAATTTAGTCGAGGTCTGGAGAGTATAAGAAGATTGAAGGACTACCATGTATTGTAGATGTTAAACTATCAATTGTTACATCATTAAATAATTTACTGAGATATTATGGAACGTTTGAAGTTGTTTGCACAAGGGTGATGGAAATTAGCTTGCGAATCAGTATCAAATTATCCTACGAACCTATCGAACGTAGCGCTTCTTTGCATTACTAGAGCGACGTCGCGCGAGTCTGGTTAAAATCGACGCAATCTACTCAACGTGGAAGGTACGCACTGCTCGGTTCTACCATGCAATCTAATTGTCCAATATTAATTTGGCGGCCATTGCATCGACAATTTTAACCCTTTGCACTCGAAGGTGTCTTAACTGGAAAACCAAAGTATTTCTTCTGACCTAGGATATCTTCGTTCTACAAGAATTATGTCACCTTATGTATATAAGGTTTTATTACTGTTACTCGTTCTTACAATCGTTAAATTGTAATCAGTTTCTTAGGTATAAAAATAACGAAGTTAAAATTGTTTTAAATAATACTGCGACAATTTTTCGTGGCACTTCGGAGTCGACGCGTTTGCTTTGCGCAGAATTTAGGCTTCGCAACCATAAGTGGGATCTCAATCGATACAGCGCGTTATTCTCGGAGATTTTAACTGTTGACGCAGCTTGGCGATGTGGACGAAATGTATCGTATTTTGTTTGAACGCGAAACAAAGTTGTTCGTGAGAAAAGAAACTAGCATTCCCTTGTCGTCTTTGAGAAGTTAACGACGCCATGTTTCTTTCTAGTATCAGGGGATATGAAGATCGGCTTACGAATCGTAACAAAGTGAGCCCGTTCCCCGAGCGGATAAGATCGTACGAATGAAGAACAAATCACCACTCCAAGACAAATTGAAAGGTTTAGGAGAGGCCAGCGGGGCGGAAGAGATAATCGCGAAGATCAGCCGAGGGTGAACCGCGGGCGGTCTAATTGCGAGCGGGCTTGACTTCGGTAATGGAGGGGTGGGAATGTCACATTACACGTGTAGATAATGCATCGTCCATGCAAATTCGTATGTCGCGTGTCTAACGTTTATCCTTCAACCGGGCCGATCCGACGCTCGCGCTCCGCGAGTTTCAAGCGTTGGCTCACCTATCAAGCTTTGTAACTCTGTCAACTTTAATTGGACCGTGCCCATACGCGGCTCTATTGTTTCCTAACATATGCCTGTCTTCCGGAGGGAAAAAAGTTCGCTCCGCCGCGGCTTTGTGCCGACATTCACCGTTATTTAATTCTTTCGGAACGGAATTTGAAGAATGGGCCGACACGCAACACCGAGTTTTTGTATTCGCTTATTGTGTGGTCGAGACGATCTAAAATTGACCTTATTCAATATTATATACATTAAGGTCCAGTTGATTGTTTTACCTGTAAATTTATTGATAGTAACGAAAATAATTCTAATTTACTCTTTACAATGTGAATACTCTTTACATTTGTAACTTTTGTAAGATATTGTGTGTATTAGTTAATGTTGTATAGTATTGTATATTTAAGATAATACCTATAATATTATATACAATATTGTATATTCAATATCATATGTATAACAATGTATATAATATTGTACATTTAAGATAACACGTATAAGTCAGAATTTCGTATATAATATTACAGTGTATACAATGTTGAATATAATTTTAAACATTCAATATAGTCTGTGTACTATTGTAATTAATATTATATATGAATGTAATTTGTATAATATTGTATATTATATTACGTATTTCTTATAATATTTATAATATTGCATATAATCCGTATAACATTCTATATTTAATATAATTTATATAATATTGTACACACTGTAATATTATATGCAATATTGTACACGCTCTAATATTATACATAATATTGTATACGTTATACTGCATAACATATACAATATTTTATATATTACATTAAACATACAATGTTGTAATTAATGTTGCAAATAATATATATTTTGCATGATGCGTATAATAATGTATATAATATAGCAAATAATATATATTTTATATAATGCATATAATAATGTATGTAATAAAGCAAATTATATTTATTTTACATAATGCATATAATAATGTACGTAATACTGCAAATAATAAATACTTTATATAATGCTTATAATAATGTATGTAATATAGCAAATAATATGTATGTTATATAATGCATATAATAATGTATGTAGTATAGCAAATAATATGTATTTTGATAATACGTATAATAATGTACATAACATACTATGTGTAATGTAATGCAATATCTCACAGAAGTCACAAGTAGTACGAGTAGCGCTATGATCAGACCATTGTCGTTTCTGCCTACGATATTACTACATTCCATATTTGAAGCTGTACTAGATACACCCATGGCATTTTTCTCTTGCAATTTAACGAACGACGACCGAGAAAAAGAGCACGTATCAAATATTTCCCCAAGAACTACCCATTTCACAGTTAAAATTATAGAATCTCCGATTGTATTGGAGGTAATCTCCGATCTATACGATTTCCTCAGGAATGATCGGCCACAAATTGTTACACGAGGCGGCAAACTAATATTATCGCGTTCCTAAGAAGTCGTTCGATTTTTCCTGGAAGGAGGAGAGCATTCTCTTCCTTGCCGTCGACTCTGCACACCGCGGTGCGCTTTATTGATATTATGCATTTCTGTGTGATCGCTAAAATGAAACATTCTCGTCGCCCAAGAGACACTGTGTCGCTTACCTTTGTTCCATCGTTGCGGCACTATTTGCATGGCTTACCTGTTTCCACTATGGAACGCCGAAAATTTCAATATCGTTGCTGCCGCAGATGTTCGCGGTTCCGAGGCGGCGGGTACTATCGTCGCCGGGTAAAATACCAAGCCAAAATTTACGGTCGATAATTTATTTCTGATTATAGATACAATATACATCGTAGGCTAGACGAAACACTTATTAAGTATATTTTAGCCTATCTATGGAGTGGTATGGCGCGTTTGGAACGCGGAACTGGGGTCGGATAGTGAAACGAGATGAAATTGTTGTTCCGGTGTTGTTGGCCGCCGTGTTCACAGTAGTTGTCAGTCGTCGAACGATGGAATTTAAAAAGGGACAGTGGAAGAGGGAGGAGGTGATGTGTACAGGTGAGTCGATTCTCTCAGCCTTCGAAACGTCGGTCGGGAATTCGATCGTGTGTTTGTGTGTGTGTATGCGTGTCTCTGTGTGTGTGTGTGTGTATCCGTATATCTTGTATCGTATCCGTATGTTTGCGCTCTGTTCCGTAACATTTAAGTGAATGCTCGATCGAGTTTCGGTTAATTGGATTAATTCGGCAGTATTTACACGCGCGCAGAGATACAGATCGTTCTTTCGCATTCTCTCGATTCTTCCCGTTCATGCGAAAAAGAAACGAACAACGAACGGAAAAAGAAGAAACAACGAACAGACGCGGCTCACGTCGAATGAACTGGCAGTCGGACGAAATTTCATGCACAACATACAACGCTCGCTCGATCTCATCGATCATTCGAAAGATGTACACAATCGGCCGAACGGAGAAACGCGGTAATTCGAATTTCCTAGCAGTTGTACGGGAGGGGAGCAGGAGGAGAGGGAGGGGAAGTATGATTTACAATGTCGTCAACCAGGAACGACGATTCGAACCGCGTCGACCGGCGATGCCAGAATCGAGACATTTCTCCCACTCTGCGACTCCCTTTGCCCCCTCCACGCGTCCCAGCTACGTCCGGACCAATCACCGTGCGCCACGCCACACGTGACCGTCCCAGCGACGCCGAAGAGGGGGAAACATCTTTCCCCTGAATTTCCCCTATCTGGCAAACGCTCGGCCAGCGAGAACGGCTACGGATCGGCGACAATGGCGAGGCTGGAATGGCGGAAACGCGAAAAACAATGTGTGCTGGGGGTCGCGGCCGGTGGGAGCGGGTTGAGGGTCCCGATCGATATGTGAATAATTACATCTAGGAGTTGGACAGATTGATATCGACGTTACGCGTCTACTAACAATTCGAACACACATCGTTATCTTCGCGGGCTAGTCGCGCTCGAGTCGCACCGTCGTTCGCTTCGCGCGGATTGGAACCGGGATTGTATCGGTCCGATGTCGGGGATGAAGATGGGACGCCGGGGGTTGGGGAATGGGAGCCGGTGTGGGACAAAGGAGAAATTCAATGCTCTCGGAAAGAGTCTCGGCGACTTAAAGACCAAGAGGCGCGGAAGGTCTTTGTTTAGAAAGTTTCGCGCGGAAGGCCATTTCGGCGCGTCGACGAGCAGTTTCGCTGCTTTTTCATTTCTCGGCGACTCTATCCCGCTCCCGTTTCGCTTCTCCTTCTTTATTTTCCACTTTTCCCTGGCACCCTTTCATCGGCCGCTCTGCCACACCCCCTCCCGCGTTCCGCTCACTTTCTTTCGCCGGGCTCGTCGGAAAAGAACGGCCGCGCGATTGAACAAATTAAGCGCCGCCACGCTCTCTCTCTCTCTTTTTCTTTCTCTCTTCCTGTCTGCCTCGGCGTCTTGCTCCTCCACAATGTTACCAATCAGGCTTCTTAATCATCTCTCCGTCGCGCGCGTGCCACCGAGAATCTCCCGTTTACTTATACATATTCGCAATTATAACTCTATTCGAGGACGGGCGTCGCGGGCTCGAGGATCCCGCGGAAAACTTTAGTCGGCTGCTTAATTCCCTTTTCAACGCTCGATGATCTATTATTCCCTGGGGAATCGACGGAACTTTTTCCCTGGTCCACTCCGGTACGCGATCCGCTTCTCCCGAGACGTCTTCCGCCTCGCGTTCGATACCTTCTGCCCGGCGTGTCTCGAAAATGTTCGAGTGCCGCGGAAGGGCTGATTCCAGTGGTTACTCTGAGAAACTTCTTCCTGGGCGAAAATGTTCTCCGCAGCTTTGTTCACGAGCTGTCAACGTCAGCCAATCAGAGCGCGCCCGGGGCGGAGCTACCGCCTACTGCGCTGCAATTGGCTTGCGCCTTTCGTTTGTAACTCTTATCAAAGTAAAATTATGAAATTGCAGAAAATGTTTAGTGAAATGTGATTGGAATATTTCTGGGTTATGAAAGTGAATTTTTAAACGAATTTTAGTCTGTCCTATTTTTTGTAATTTGTAAAAATTTTATTTTGCATAAAGTTTTATAGTTTTGCGAAGAATGACGTGTAACTAATAAATTCGTTCATATTTTTCAGGGAATTGATTATTGTAGTTTGATACGTCGCTGTAAGGTCGAGAGCGTAATCGAATGGATCCCGAGGCTGTGCGCGAACTGTCATTGGTCGAGCGGGATCCCCCACTCCTCCGATTCATGGGCGTATCTTCGATTTTAAACTCGAGGCGAACTCCTCAAATATTCAACAAGTTCTACGGCGGTGCTAAAAGAAAGCGTCGGAGGAGAGCACTTGTTCAAACGCGTGAAAAATTGATCTTGGAAACGCTTACTGATTGTCTCTTGCTGGTTCGTCTGATGTACCGGGTGACGGGAAATTAGGTGACCATTGGTGGTAGCGTGTTGCGCCTCGAAAGATGCAAAAAGTCACGTAAATGTAAGTATACCTTGTTTCTATGTTGTTTCAAATAATAAATATAGTGCAGTTAAAAATTGAGTGTTTCTTGCTGGGAAAATAATGGCTCGCAATAATAAATAATTTTAATCTTCTGACTATTTATAATCACAGCGACTTGCTTTTGTGAAAAATGCATAAAATCGACAGTCTAATAAAAATAGTACAGCCGATTGCATAAGTAATGAACAAACTTCGAATGGAGATTTAAAAATCGAGAATCTTTTTGACGTTTAATATTTTTAATGGCTTCGATAAACTTTGAAATGTCAAAACATTAAATATTTGCAGGAAGAGATATTTCTCGGGTAAGCTTATTTAAATAAGTTTTCTTTTTACCAACGCTGCAATATTTATAAGTCGAAAGGGATGTACTTCTAGCTTGCGTAACCTTTCTCCACCCTCGGAGAAGTAGATTAAGCCAACAAAGCTCAGCCACCTACTTTCCCATTGGCTTGCATAAAGGGACTCGTTATATAATTTCGAGAAACGCAGTGTGCCGGTCTTCGATACTAACTTGCCTCGATAAATACTTTTAATGAAGTTGTCGATATCGCCCTCGTCGATTGCATAATTTCAATGGAAAATTCATTAGGTATTCCAGCATGTTATTCCGCTGCAGTGTATTGCATAAATATTGCGTGCGTTCTTGCTAATTGTAATACGTTATCGTTACGTGCACGGAAATCGTCAGTGGTTTGCACGAAATGCAATAAACGGCGAAAAAAATAATTCAAGAAACGTGTCCGACAACAATGACTTTCAGCGGTGTGTTTGCGAACATGCTCGTAAAGCTTTCTTTACCTGCGAAATGGAGAAAACGAGGAAATCAATATTATATGTGGGTGTACAAATCAATTCGTAACCCTTTCTGCGAAAATTTATTCAATTGTACAATTAATTAATGTTCTCACTATTCCTGCACACTTATATGGTGGTTAGACGATTAAAATTCGAAATAAATTTACATTTGACTAATTAATTTCTCCATTTGTTTTGTTTAACATTTTGTATTATATATATGAAATATATAAAAAGGGAAATTGGAGATAGGTGTGTTAATTAGGATGTGACATTGAATGAATAGAAAAATGAAGTTGCGTTATTTTCACCTGATTGCAATTTATAAAAAGAGATAAATATTTACGTGGCTTCTGTAGACAATTTTTATTTTGCATTAAAATCCACAGACTAGTGATTGTTAGACTGCAGATGGTATGCATTTATGGTATTTGTGAAGAAATGAACAGAAATTAAATTAAAAAACACTGTTCTACTATTTTTATTCGATTGTAATTATTAAATAAATAAAAACGAGAATACATGTCAATATCAGCTTCTGCTTTGTAATTAATGCAGAAAATTTTTATTTAACATAAGAATTCACCGACTACTCATTATTAGTGTGCAATTTATTTGCATTTATTATACGAATAAGTAGATCAAATGCAAAACAGGTGAAACATGTACAGAATTTAGACATACTGTTGGATTACGTTCAACTCGTTAAGATCATGTAGAAAAGAAGCAAATGGAAATTTGTATGTAAAATTATATGTATTGTATGTAAAAAATGTATATGTAACACGATTTATCAGTGGATTTGCGTTTGTCGTTAATAGAAATATTTTTCACATTGAAATATAAATGTTAATCAAATCGAAGAACCTTTACTAGTACCAAACGTTTCCCTAAGCTAAAATAAATATAAAATCATACTGTTCTTCAAATTTTAATGATCCATCTCATTATTTAATAATTTGAGAAGGTTCGTAATAACAAATAATTTCAAATAATAAAACCTTTGCCAGGAAAGAAATAAACTAAATGCAACAATACTCGACCAAGCAAGATTGAATTCCATAGTTATGCAGTCTAGTCATTATGCATCGATGGAAAAAAAAAAGAGTGAAACATTCTCGCACTCAAAATAAATAAGAGAAATTGTTCTGCACACCTTGCCGGTGGAAAACGCGCGAAGTTTCTCTTTAAGGCAAAAGAAACTGGATAAGTAAACTGTGTTCAGAGCTGAAGGGATCCCAGACACGCGTTGATTAACTCTTTCACCCTTCCGCTTTAACACTCCGTCTAGCACAGGGAAAATATGCGCCACGCGTGAACAAGTATTCCGTAAGACTGCCGTGCATCCCTTGCATCCGGAGTTCTCCAACGGCAAGAGAGTTAATTGTCTTGTCGTGAAGCATATCCTCCTCACCTCGGCGTTCTTAAGCTTCTTCAGCTCGTCGTCCGCGTGCTTTCTTCCAGTTTTGCTGCGGGGATCCCGCTCCTCTATTGGCAAACAGCGAATAATTCACGCGGAATCGCGACCCGAGAAACAAAAATGCTACCAAAGCGAAACTACCCTGCTCGTAAATACGAATTCAGAGCGTCCAGTGTGCACGTACAGGGTGGACCTTAGATACACCTATCAAAAATTAAATTTCAGAGTTTCAGCCAAGCCACCGGAAGGAGACATAATCTGTACAGAATTTGCAATCGATTGAATAACGAGAAGAGGTGGTTGAAAATTGGAAATTGTTTATTTTCGTTATTCGTTTTTCTCTGCCAGTACGAGAGCCTATTTTTCTCTGTATATTAATGAATTTGTTAACCTCTATAAGGATGCATAATCAAAGTATAAAGTGACCTTAAGAAAAAGCAATGACCTTGAGATCAATAATTGACCTTCAGAGAAAAATTCCAGGGACGTTTTATAAAATGATTTATACATTGTTTTTGTAATTTTGTGGAACGTAGAGAGACAAATTCAACGATACGTGACAATGTATAATAATGACGAACTCTAATGGAGGAAAGTGAAGTACAAAAATAAACAACTTTAGCTGTATATTCGATTGTGACGTTCTGAAAAGTGGGTTGACTGCAATAATTGAACAAGTAGAATCTCTTCGAATAAAGGAACACACTTTAGAAATCCATTTAAAATGTTTTCGGAGCAGTAGATCATTCGAAGCGAGCAACTCAATGCAAACGCTGATTGATTCACTCGCTGACATTTGAAGAAGCGAATTGAATAAATAATTGAAAAAGGTATAAATACACCTGTGTTCATCGATCCCATTTATTATGGAACATTCATCCGAGCTGCACAAAATGGCGGAGCGTAAATTCGTCTTTAGAAGGAGAGACATAAACCCTTTTTTTTCGTGGCATGAGTGGCAGATGAAGTGTCCCGGGAAAACGGTGGAGAAATTGCACATTTTCATAAGCCCCGTGATGAGAATGTCAACGAAACTCTCGAAATTCATTGACGCTGCCTTCCGCACGCGAAACACTGTGAAGACCGTAATAAAAGCTCGGTAAATCGAGCAAGATTCGTGCAAGACCTCTGAAAAGGTTCATAAACCGTCCCCGTCGAGGATGGACCAAGTTTTCATCTTTTCTTCGATTACCCTGAGTCGTAAGTCAATGAGTGGATGCTCGATGTCGATTATAAAAAGCAGTAGAACCTTGGGGTAACTAATTTCAAACGAGAGTTCCGATCCGTAGAGCTTTTCAGCCTCTATCTGCCCCGATAGTTGTCATACTGCAGCGAAATCGAACCAAACCACTTTCTCGAAACGTCATTCCTTTTCTGTTCGTTCAAGCAGGATCAAATGGCCGGTTTCAGATTTTTCTTTTCGCAATTATTGGAGTTTGGGTTCTTCTTCAATCATATATTGCAATAAAAATTTAAGGTACCAGAATATATCAATACATACTACATTATACCAGAATGTACGGGAATATTCTAGAATGTAATAGAATATACTGGAATATATTTTAATATACCAGAATATACTAGAATATACTTCAATATATCAGAATATACTTCAATATACCAGAATATTCAAGAATGTACTAAAATATACTAGAATATACAAGAATATAACTCAATGTACTAGAAAATACTTCAATATAATAGAATATGCTAGAATATAGCAATATACTAGAATATAGCAGAGTATAATGGAATATAACCGAATATACTAAAATATAGCAGAATATACAAAAATATAACAGAATAAATCCGAATATACCAGCATATACTAGACTATAGCAAAATGTACGTGAACATATTCTGAATACATAGGGACATTGCCCTTATCAATCTGAAGTTAATAAACAATATTTGAAGCTTATAATATTTAATTTACCTGTAACAGTATTTTATTAACGATTGAATTTTGTAAAATACCAACCAACAAATATATTTAATATTTCAGTTAAGAAGCTTTGACAGCTCTGACAATTGCAAATTGATTTACCACATCCGTCACTGTTAAATTTACTCGTTTCGTTAAACCTTCCATCAAATCAGACTGCAATTTATCCGTACTGCATATTGTGAATAAAACACAGACACATTAACTTTTATATTAACATTTATATATAACTCGATTTATCAGTGCATTTACCTTTGCCGTTAATCGAAATATTTTCCACGTCGAAAATACGAATGATTGTCAACAATAAATGTTAATCAAATCGAAGAACCAATACCAATCGCTTCGATAAGCTAAAATAAATACAAAAACATACTGCTCTTGAAATTTTAATGATTCATCTCATCATTTAATAATTCAAGAAGGTTCGCAGCAACAAAAAATTTTAATCTCATTATTTATAATCCTATTATCTCATTTTCCTCATAAATTCACAATACCTGCAATCTAATAAAAATAGTAGAACCAATTACATAAATAATCACTTCTCTATCTGAGAAACAGAAATTTCTCAATAACAAATAATTAAAAATTAAAAAACTTGTACCTAGGATAGAAATAAACTAAATACAGCAGCAACCTCAACATAAATCGCTTCCTAAAGCAAAACAAAATACAAAATTTAATTTAATGATTCACCTGCAAAACAAAAGGAATAACATTTCGAGAAACCAGTTTCACAGATTCAATTCCACTCCTCGCTGTGTACGCTTCTGGCGAGCCGTTCAAATCACTGTAATCTCCTATAAAAATTGTAAAAGCGTAAAAATTTGCGAGACCTCGCACGATCATGGCAGGTGTACGAACAATTCGATCAATAAAAATCCGACGAAGGTTAGTGGATTGATAAATTTAGTTGCTTCGAAGTCCGCAAGGTTGAACGACGGGTCCGGTGCTAAGACTCAGTCTCATTAGTCTCAATGTTTCTCTACGAATATATATATATGTTTCTTTAGGCAGACCTCGTTAGTTGCTCGCGAGAGGGCCGCTCCGATGAACATGTTCAGAGGTCTTGCTGCCGGTCGTCTTTCCGTCGTGTCGTGTAGCTTCGCGAATGGTTCTTCGAGGTTCACGGTTCGCACGCGCCTATTCCTCGTCGACTTCGACACGGGATTCCTTCGACTATACACTTTCATACACACGCATGCATACATGCGCACTCGTGCACACACGAACGTAAACGATTGATGTACAGGTATAATATATTCACAGTTCCTCCATTCCGGCAAATGTCTGCGGAACGCGAGACGCGTATAGCAATTATAATGTATCTTCAATTATCTCATGTTGTTGTTGTTGATGTTGTTGTTGTTGTTTTTACATTGACTAGGCAATAACGTTACAATGGCAGTAATGTCTTGCGGTTTATGGTAATTACGGTGTATACTTTACGCATATATCGATATAATTGTTAGACGTAACTTCTTTTACACTCTCGATTTATCAAACTACTAGAGCTCTTATGTTACACGTGTGATCGTGATTACCTTATCATAAGACGACGTATCATATCGACATTAATAATTAGTTTCTCGCTGGTTTTTCTCGTTTGCCTCGACGGTATCGCGCGATCTCTTGTCTTCTCTTTTTGTTTTCTTCCGCGACGTGCTAAAATTCGTAACCGTATCCCATCACCTTTCTTCTTATCATCTCGGCGCTTACGCTATCAACGATTACAAGTAATAATTGTCGTCCGTTGGTCAAAGTATACATGTATACAGCGTATCATACAAAACGAATGGTAGTGTGTTAACGGCCATGCAGTTATGTCGTCGTCGTTAAATATTGTCGAAGCCAACTAAACAACTAAACGGTATTTTAAATACATATTTACATCCGAGGAAGGTACACCGATTGTTAATCGTCGTCGTTCGACTAGTTAAAATCTCCTCGGCAATGGCTGCTCGAAGGAACCGGAAGTGAGCTATATCCCCCTTCCCACAACCTTTTCGCGTGCAAATAGAAAATCGGCGAAGGATTCGCGGCGACGTCCGTTCGCCGATCTTTATTGCACGACGAAACTTCGTAATGAAATAAATAGAAAAATATTAAAAGTTCTTCTTATACACGCGATTTTCAGTGTCAGCTTTAATGTAGACGCTAGCTTCTTTAAATTGTCATAGCAAATTGGTGATACAAAATTAGTGGAAATTTGTTGAGTCGAAGAAAAGATATGTTTCAGGATGGAAATGTTAAGAAGTGTTATGGGAGATTATTCACGGCGAGGGGAAAGAAACTAATTTTTAGATTGTAGGATGAGTGAATGATTAACACTAAATCCACCAGCATAAATTACTGAATTTGTGTATTTTGATTTACGTTCAATTTTTGTTCTCGATCAGCTGAAGAACCAGAAGCATAGCAACAAAAATTAGTAACACACGTGAATTTGGTCACTTTCACTTAGGAAAAATCGTACATGCACTTTAGATATAAATAGATATGTGTGCAAAATTCTAATTCTAAACCATTAACAGTTCTTTCGAAAAAAATTCTCAAGCATTCGTACAAAATAGTATTCACGATCAGAATATCCCCTTAGAACATTCTCTGCAAAAAAATATATATCTAAAGCAATTTTAATTATTTCAGCTACACAAAAATTAGATGTACTCCTTACATATTCGTAAATACATGATCAAAATCTTAATAAACCAGATTCAATAATTATTCGAAAAAAAAATTTTAAGTGCAGCTATAAAATAGCATCCAAAATAAAAATACCCCTTTACAACACATTCTACAAATAAATGTATAAATAATGTAATCTTCATTGCTTCAGTTAAATAAAAATAAGATGTACCGGTCAAGTACCCACAACTACGCGTGCAAAATTCCAATTTGAAGAAACCATCGGTTCGCCGGGAAAAAAATGTTTCAACCAGTATCCCCTGAAGGCTCGGTAGGTTTAGCGTCGCTGCTCGGTAGATTTAGTGTCAACGAATGCGATAAAAGAATCGCAAAATCTGGTGTGGCCAACCTCTGAAAACCGTGTCGGACGATTCGAATTTTCCAAATTGAATAGTTTCGTTCGTTTTTGCAGGCGAAAAGGGCGAGCAGTGCACAAACGTTCGCCAATCAGTCGCATCCGGAGGGTGTCGCGTGGCGTGTACATGTATGCGTGTATGTGTGTATGTTCGATTCCGGCGATATTTTCTGAAATTAGGAGTAGGAGCGAATGAGCCGGCTCGATCGTTTGCATTTCGCGTAACCGATTCGGGTATCACACGGGGCTGGATTCGATTTCCGAGCATATTCGACGGCGAATCGCCTCGGGATCGGCTGTCGACCGCATTGTCACGGGAAACGCGTCCTCGCCTTTCTTTCGTTCTTCGGTTGCCATGATCGTTCGATCGATTACCGCCGTTGAATATGTATTTTCGATACGGATCGTTCACAGAAATAACGAGGGGTTACCCTGGCAGCGCGAAATTTCAGCGTCGCTGGATTCCCGGGGAAACGGTTCAACGGAAAATCACCAAAAAAAAAAAAGAAAAAACATGACGCATTTTTTTCCCTCTTTTTCACGCACTCGGGATATTTTTCTTTTTTTTTTCATTTTTTAATATCTTCGCGTCGATTTACCGGTAGACACGCGTTGTAAATTCGCAATAAAACGGACTAATTGCTTGAATAGGAGTGCGCGGGTGACGTTCGACGGACGCTCCCATTCGACGCACGGCGCGCGACAACTTTATAAAACGACATGCAGATTTCACTTGGCACGGCGGCGCCGCGAGGCGAATACTAATCCACGCTGCTCCGCAGACGCATTTGTCGCGGTCGCTCTTCCTGATTTAGCTATTGAGCACGCAAACCGATTTATAAACGGAAAACACCGGTCCTGATACGGAACGGCGAGTAATTCCATGCACCCTTTTCGAATCCTCTCTGTGACCGTTATTTCCGGTACCGTGGGCCTGTAACGCTTTGCAAGTCTCATTTCTCGAGCTGTGGATGCTCAGATTTTTTTGGAGAACGTAGGAGAAACGCCATGTTGAGATTTGTAAATGAGAAGAGAGATTTGTCTTGTTTTTCGTTTTCTTTTTGACTAAGTTCAAGCATTCGGTTGGAACTTGGTACAAGTTTGAAGTTGGTACAGGCATCTGGCTCTAAGTAATGTCATCATGTTAGAGGCGAGGTTTTGCATAATTCGTGTACTCTCCAAATATTCGTAACTATATTTGCAACATCCCAATGCAGTCGATTTAATAGTTAATAATTCTCAAGTACTACTGCAAAGCAGTATTCACGATCCGAATACACTCTTAGAACAGTCTGGAGAAAAAAATATATTCTCAATGCAATTTTTATTATTTCGGCTGAACAAAAATAAAGTGTACTCTCCAAATATTCGTAAATACATGTGCAAAATCCTAATAAACTAGATTTAACAATTATTCGGGAAAAAATTCTTAAGTATTGTTAGAAAATAGTATTCAAAATCAGAACACCCACTTGAAACACATTTTACAAATCAATGTATAAATAATGCAATTTTTGTTAGTTCATTAGACAAATTCAATTGCATTCTGCGTTGCTCACTATTGGTTCTATTCTATGAGAAAAGATTTGCATTGATTCCTCAGAGTCACCATTCGAGTAGCAAGGGTTAACATAGCAGATAATTGATTTTTGAGCCCTCTTAAATTTTTTAAAAATATTTCAAATTGTTCGAAAAATTGAATTGCATTCTGCTTTGCTCAATATTGGTTCCATTCTTCCAGAAAAGATGGCACAGTATATTCCTCCAAGGAAGAAAGGGTTTTGCAAGAGGTGCGTTCGAAAGGGAGGTTATGTAATAAACAACATTGGTTATAAAATAGCGAAGGAGTAGAGGCGGTTAACATTGTCGTATATTGAAGAGCTTACTGCACTTTTTCTGCCAGCGAAGATGGCGAAAAATGTCTTCCGAAGTAAACGAAGGAATTCATGAGGGTGCCCTTCGATAAATATCGAAGGAAAGGGAACATATTGTGTAATATAAGCTTATAGAAAATGGACAGCAATGTTCTCCATAAAATTAATCAATCTAATTCAATTTTCAAACATCTGTAATAACAGGAGGAATTCAAGAAGTGACTTAAAAGATATCCTTTTCTCGAAATTCTGTTATGGTCCTGTTATAAATTTTACGAAAAATGAGTCAGGATTACATTTTTATTCAATAAAATATTAACAATTCTATTAGTAACATAAAATAATCATGCTATCAAATAATATTCTTAATATATATTTTATTAAAATTTCGAGTTAAAGAGTTCCACTATAAACAATTATTCATTTTGGTATACATTTTGAAAAATAGGCGACCCCTGCCCCCAAATAACCCTAACCAATTAACCGAACGAGACGCTCCTAACATAAATTCTTTCCCAAATTATAAAATCAGCAAGACACTCGCCATTTTCAAAGACAAATAATCGCAACACTGTCAAATAGATGCAAACGTTCGGAGCAGGTCAAACGCGGCTCGCTTGAAGCGTGATCGTCGACGTAACGGACTAAAATGAGTTAATATTAATTAGCAATGTTATTTTCGACTAATGGCATTTCCTCACCTCGGCGGAAGAGGGACGGAGCGGTCTCCGCTTTAAGCACAATCTCATTACAGATAAAATAGACACTTCTGAACTCGATTATATATCCAGTTTGTGTACCTTTATGCGACTCGGGAGCGTCGACATGAAAGTCGCGGGACGCGGGGGGGGTTGCGAAAGCGAATTAGCATTCATTTAATGCCGGTTTGCGCGTGCACATTGAACCGCGCCGTATTTTATCATTCGGCTATTCATTTAATTGAAATTTCTCCGGGGCGTTTGATCAAGCTCCCGGGTTCATTAAATAGTATCACGTTGAATGGTATATCGTGCACAAATATAACGAACAAAATGGCGTCCCCTGGCCGCCCCTACTTCCCCCCGCGCCCGTTCTTCTCCCATGTGACTATAAATACCTTCATGCCCTCGTAATGAAAATTATCGATGAACGGATTACGCGGTTCGCTCGGGTGTATCTGTTTCTTAAATTTTCGAAATGCTCGGATCATTTAATGAATTAGTACGGCCCGGTCGTTAGAAGTATAAAAGGTCGTTTTGTACGTTCCCCACCCTTACGCGCAACCCTTACGGCGGTATTCGGAAATTCGGCGTTTAACTTCACTCTCAACTGTTCGCGCTCGTAATACATTATTATTTGCGTGATTCTTTGGTGGACGTCTGATGTGCGGTGTTTTACGCAATGCGAAATTCATTGCGTTTGTTAATAATTCCGGAGGAACACAGGTATCGAGTTTCATCCTCGTTACGCGAAATATTCATATTGAACCACCCCCCTTGAACGCACCGTTCTTTTCACGCTGTTTACTCGATTCATTTTGTTGCAGAATTCTACGTTGCACGTCATACCTCGTTTCGCAAACATGTGCTGTAGAACGGCGACCGGATTCGAATGTTCGCGAATTTTGAAGAAATTTACACGGTCGGCTTCGGATCTGATAATTGCGTTACGAAAACAGTGTCCGAAAAATTCCATTGCAGTCTGCTTTGCTCACTACTGGTTCCATTCTACAAGAAAAGATGACCGAATATATTGTTACAAATAATAGTGTGGCAATTCTTCTTGGTTCCTCAGAATTAGTAAAACTTAACGTAGGAGATAATTGATTTTTGAGCCCCTTGATATTTTTTAAAAACATGCCAAAATGTAAAAAGTGAAAATCTTTTGAAGACAAATAATCAACCAGTAACAATTTGCAATAAACAAACGAAGATCGTGTATATTTTAACGTTACAGTTTCGCGATAGAGGGCAGTACATGCTGTCCGGATAACAGGAACGAAATGCCAGCAACAGCTCTAGAAGTTCTTTCATCTCGACTCGGCAGATCGCGCAAAGAGATAACGATCGCTCACCAAGCGCATAATTACGAACTTTCTCTGTTCACCTGTCGTTTCGGTCCATCAGATCCATTCATAATCGCGATTGAGTCGGTAACGCGGCACCGGTACATTTCTTTGCCGTTGTCTTAGTTCCTGGCGAAAATAAATGATGCGCAAACCGCGGCGCAGCCGGAAAGGTCGTTAGGCAAGGATACGAGTGTCATCCTCCTTTCTTTGGCTAGACGTCTTCTCATTTACCGAGGCCACCGCGTCCTCGCCTGTGCGCCCTCTTTGCGAATTTTCCCCATCGGATTTCCTAGTCACTTTAAATCCGGGTCGCTTACTCGTCCGCTTTGACTCGCCGACGAGAAAGACGACTCGCACAGAGACAGAACGAGAGACAAAGAGGAAACGGGAAAAAGAGGACGAGTCTCGCGTCCTCCGATGTCGAATCCGATCGAAATACAGCTTCCGGTCGGCCGTGGAATCGACAAAAAATTTCGGCTCGCGTCCGTTTGCTGCTTTCGGCGATTTCGCGTCGCGCCCGACGGCAAAAACGCGAAATCGGCGACCGGAAATGGGAAAACATTTTTTGGTTTCTGATAAATGAGTAATGGAGACATGCATCAAGAACTGGCCAATGGGAGGAGCTGCTGAAAAACCGTGGTCCTGATGTTCGAGGAGATATTGTGCTTCTCAATTTTGAAATGAAGTCTCACCCCTTGCCTTGCGATTTATTTTACGAAAATAAATTTTAAATCACGTGACAATTGAAAAAGGAATTTTTTAAATATTTTCCTTGTACTAAAAATTTTAAAAGCAACTTTTCACGATTCTTTATCAGTTTAAACTTCACAAATTCTTACATCTTCCTACGCGTGTCGTTTTTCTGCATCGAAAATGTTTTAGAAAATGCCTGTTCTATTTTCTCATGTAATTTCTACCAATGAGAATTATTTCGAAATTATTTTTACATAGCATTTGTTAAATCGATGCTTCTAGGTGCTACAGAAAAATCAAGTAGTTTGGTTCAATTTTGAAAAAATTATTTAGATTTGAAGAGTGTCCGAATACTTTCGTGAGGTATTGTAAGTAGCCTACGATCGCGTTAAGAGAAACCAACCGATAAAGGTCCGTCCCCAGCGTTATCTTTGTTTGTCCAGGCATGTTTGCCCTGACCCTTTTCATTATTTTCTTTTTCATTTTTGCCACGACCTTCGCCGCTCCCGTATTTATCGTGCGATGGGAGAAATATTATTTTTAACAACGCCCTGGGAAAATAACAATCTCCCGCCCTGGGTGCTGTTAGTATAATCCGCGTTGGGGGCTTAGATCGTTGAATTTCGAGGAGAACGTGCGAAATTGAAGATAAGGTTTGGGTTAGGTGTCGCATGGAAGCATAGGTGCTATCTCCGACATGTGAAATAGCATTAACGTGCCGATAAGTATTAATTTCGAATTAAAATAGCTGCCGGTTGCTATTGTAGAAAATAATTAGCCACCCGTGTGCAATAGACTCCTGCATTACCACGACCTTTAAAATTAAAGAAAGATGCTTTAAAAAAAGATTTTGCATACGTACAGTCAGTCTCATAATCGATGATGCACATTGGATGACATTTTCATAAATGGATAAATTAAAAAATGAACTTCCCAATGGAAATTTGAATGATTAGGAAAATCCCATTTAGTCTGAATTGCCAAAAGGAAGAATAAAAGTTAAATTTAATTTAATTCTCTTTCGAATCTCACAAAATTAATTACAGCATCGACTTCATCGGCCGAATAAGTATTCTTTAAAGAAATTTCTACGTTTTCTTGTTCACGATTCGAGCGCGGCGCGACGCCATCTCTCTAAATTGATAATCGCGTCGTTTCGATTTCGCCATTAAGTTTGGAACGAACGAATGCATATTGTGCAGACACGAAAGAATAATTATGGTATATTTTCCCGGGGAATAAACCGATCTAGACCACCACCACGTGCCAGCGCGGACAGTTGAAGTTGCACGGTTCAGTTAAACACTGCAGCTGTGTTTGTGCAACGCGCAGGGTTTACGTACAACAATTGCGGCCACGATCATGCCCCTCTGTTGCCGCGGGAACGATTAAAACGATGTTCGGCATTCAACAGGAGAAAATCCGATGGATTTTCATCGCGGGACCAAGATGAATGCCGGCGAAACAGCATCCCTGGCTAAATGAAGTTCTCCGGTTTCCTTTTTATCTTCTTCCGTCGTTCTTCTTTCCTCGTCCGGCAATCGCTCGAGGATTTTTGTTTGCCTCGCGTGCGCGCTTGTTTGTTTCATTCGAATATATTTGAACTGCGCGAATATGTTAAACAGCGGGGTACGTTCGTTAGGAAGTTCCACGACAAAGAGCAAATATTTTCATTGTAACTTTTGGGGAAATATATCTAGTTCTCAATTAAAGCGAGTTCAGCGATGGCGGAGCGGGAAAAGCATGTCCGCGCCAGAGATTGTTTCGTTCAATATTCATGGAAACTGTTCCCGACAGTTCGGAGGAGCGGGGCTGGAGAAAAAAAAAAGGATAGAGAAACAGATAAAAGCATTGATAGGCGTGCACGTTGAATAATATGGATTATTTTGTTCTTTACTGCTTATCGAGTTTCTTGTTTTTTGCGGAGCGGTCCGCCGTTTGATTCAATACGAAGCGATTCTCGGCGAAGATCTTGTTTTGTCGATCCACCGCGATATCTATAATCGAGAAGTTAACGAAGTTTTAATAGAACTCCCCGAAGACGCATTTATCACGCCTAGAATTACTGATTCTAGATAATTAAACAGCCACTAACTGCAAGTTTTTATGATCAATTAAGCTACCCCGTGGCCCCGACGAACTGCGCCCGAAAAAAAGCGAATAATTAGAATTTTTAAATTACCAATCAAAGATTAGCATCGTTCTAGCGTCCGCCACAATACGACCCTTTCGAGCTATTTAATTAAGATTGAATCAGTCCTTAAAGAAGATGAACTTCTGTAATTATGCATTAGCAAGTTGCCTCGAATGGAACTTTCGAAATGAATGGTGCTTTTATTTATCGATTGTATTAAAATATTAAAATGCGTAGAAAATGGAGATAACAAATTTTTATAAATCTTATTTTTCACATTTCCTGAAAAATAGTAAACCTCTGCCATAACTGAATTCTAAAACCTGATTAAGAAACGTTATCAGTTTTATTTTTGACATTTTCCTAAATGACTGTCAACAATTACTTACAATTTCAATTACCCCATTTCTACCATAACTGAAGCCTAAGAAATATGGAAAAAATTGAAAAAAGCGTTTGTCAAATTGGAATGAACAGGCCTTTAAGTGTCCAGCAGCAGAGCTGCCCCTATTGGCCGATCAATATTAATTCGTAGTCGAGGTTTGATCCCATTGAACGCGACGTAAACAGTAATGGCCGGTTCTAATGCGACACAGGACAAGCATTCTCGAAGGGCCAACGCGACTGTCAGATGAGCAATCCTCATCGGCCAGTGTTTGATCGGCCGTAATCCGAACGCATCTCCGTAGAAGCTGGCGTCGTTGATCCATGTCTGCGTGTACACGTGAATTTCTGTGGCGATCCAGCCGCAGTGTGGGCGCCAGTATGCAACATAAGTGATTCTGCAGGCAAGAGAAACTCGAACTCGAAACTTCATCGTTAATGTCCACTTTAAGAAGCAGTATAAAATTATTATTCCATATTGTCTCCACAAAATAGCAGCAACTTAACTACTCAAATTTTCAGCCACTTCTTTCTACTTTTTAAAATAAATCACTTAAACAATTCAAATTTAGAATATTAGGCGTCGTCACTTTGACAGGTTTTACTGAGCAGTGAAAGTGACTATTTCACATTAAGTTACATTAATTCAACTGAATAAAATAATTGCAAAATGAAACGCATATATCTGTTGCAGCTTGTAATTAATAAAGACATTTATATTTTGCATAAAAATTATTGGACTACTGATTCAGACGGTTCGTACCCATCACTACACAGCAAATCTTCCCCCAAAATCAAAATTGCCTAAATTACAACCTACTGGAGTGCCAGAGAAATGAATTATCTCCCCTAAAGTGTACGCAGCAAATAAATTTTCATTTTTCAATTCCCCTTTAATTAGTCCGACTCAATCTAGTCAGAAATGCGTCAAACAAGCCGTCCAGCCGTCACTAATAAATATCACGTTGCTTTTGTCTGAAGCGAACCGATCGTAACTGTCCCGTGTCTGCGTGTACACGTGAATTTCTGTGGCGATCCAGTATGCAACGTAGGCGTTTCCAGGGGCTGGAGAAACTCGGCTTGAACATTATGCGGTGCACCTCGCGTTTAGCTTGATAAATGGCGGCGTGGATGGCGGCGAATGTCGGCGTTGTTGCACCCGTTGCCGTCTTTCCTTGTTTTCCGACCCCCACCATTTTCCCTCTCTCCTCCTTTTCTTTTTCCCTTTTCCTTTTTCCGCTTTCGTTTGTTTCCCTGGGCCACTCTTTTTTCCCCTGTTTCTTTCACTCGCCTCCACCTCTACCCCTTTCGCAACTGAGCAGCCCGATTCTCAGGGCGTGCAAGTGTGCGTATACGTGCAAGTGTACGTGTACACGTATACGCGCCCCCATGTACGAGTGTGTGGGAAAAATTCACTGCAATCGCGCGAGGGGGTTGCAAACCACACCGAAAAGCAAACCCGGAAGAAGTGATCATTATTTCTCGCGGTTTTCGGACCGCGGCAGCACCGCGGAGACGCGATTATTCACGCGGAGAAGTGTTCTTACGTGTAATCGGGTCATAGCATTACCGCGAAACTTTTTTAATCACGTTTTGCTCTCTACCGCTACTAGATATTACTTCGACTTTCGGACCTGTCCGACATCGAGTCCCGGATTAAAGCGTCTACCACGGGTTTTCATTCGTTATTCCTGCATCCCGGGGCGTTTTGTCTTTTTTCGAGATGCAATTTCCACGGGAGGCTGACGCGCGAGTGTTATTAACGCTGAACCTGCGAGCACTAAAATTGGCTAGTGTATATTGTTTTTGAAAATTATAGCATTTAGACGATAGAATAATTTGTTTTGTTTGCAAGGATCATGTTACAATGTGTGACCAGTTGAAATGTAATCTTAAGGATTTAATGTTTCAATGTTTGCTTTGATAGAAAATAATTTTTTCTGGCTTTAAAAATGAGAGGATTTAAATTTTGCGAGATCCATATTACATGTGACTCGTTCAAATGTAATTTGGAAGTATCAAATTGGATGGCGTTATATTATTTCGTCTGATGCTCAAAATTTGCACTGATGGAAAATAAAATAATTTTTACTGTTTTTAAGTATGACAGGATTTAGATTTTGCAATTTTTATATTACAATATGTTATCAGTTGAAATGTGATTGCTCTATATTATTCTGTCTAATGCTCAAAGTTTGCCTTGATGGAAAATTAAATAATTTTAATTGTTTCACAGTCAATATAAATTGTTTGAATTATTATTAGATTTGTTAGTTTATGTTGGATCGTCAAAAAAAATCCTAGCATGTGTGAGATGTCATTTTAAGGTAGGTAGTTCACAAACCTAGCGTAAAATATACAATATTGTATGCTCTAAATAAGAAAAACTAACATGAAAGTAATTCAATATCACCCATACAAGTAAATTCGTAGCAGTATCTCCTTCCACAGAGAAATGTATTTTATTTTTCCAGTTTTTCTTGTTCTCGATTCGAGCACGACGCTTAAACAACGCTAGTCGAGTCTACCTCTCCGAGGCCACAGGTTTTCGTTAATAATTTGTAAACCAAATCGCGTATGACATTTTCGCAGAGGAAAAAGTTTCTTCGAATAACTCCAGAAATTCTTTCAAAGTCCTCGATGATTTTTGGGACATCCGTAAAGCGCGTAACAGCTACTTGCAACATTGTAATGAATTAAAATCGTGCTATCTTTTTTGAGGGGTTAACCGTTTCATGTTCGATCGATGGGAGCATCGTTCGACCGTTCAACTCAAAGTGGAACTTTGCGAAATACAATACGCACCGAAGTTTTGTAATGCAACGGCAGCTTGGAATAAAATTCATGGGCTGTCCGGATCGTTACCGTGTCACCGGCATGCACAAGTAGAAAACGATTATACAGATTCTCTTTTTCTGCATTCGCTTCGAATGTCAAAAGAGTCAATTGTTTCGCCGAGCTTCCCCGCCCATTAAACGACCATTAAATTTAATACATTCAATTTATGCGGATTGCGTTCCGAACGTTTCCCGGGGACTTCTTCCAGGAGCATTATTTCCAATTTATTTTGCATCCCTTTGTGGTGGAACGCCGTGGAGAAAGGTTGGCATGAAATGTACCAAAGTAGAAAAAGTGAAACAGCGATTGAGATTCATTGTCGACTCCGTTATAGATGGAATTGTTGATCGTTTAACATTCACTGCTTTCCAGCTACTATTTTACCAACCCCTTATCGCATCGAGAAATTAAAATTGCACAGCGGAAAATACTGCGAAATCAAATTTGTTTCGTCGTTGGCAGCGGGAGATTTGTTTAACAATTTGTGACACGTTTCTTGGTCGCTATTGGATTCTAGAAACCTTATCAGAGATTTGAGGCTTTCACGGCCTGGCATCAACGGTTTTCTGGTTTCCTATTTTCTCTGTGCGATGTTCAAAATTCAACATTTATAATTTTTCCATTTGCTCAATAAATAAACCTCTTTTTCTATCTTCTCCGTTCGATATTCAAAGTCCACCACTAGCAATTTTGCTATTTGCCAAATGAACAAGATTGTTTTCATTATTCTTCCTATTTTTCTAATTGCTCTGTTCGATGTTCAAAGTTCGCCGCGCGTAATTTTCGCAAATGAATTTTTTAAGGCAGAAACAGAAAGGAATAATGAGAACGCGGCTTTCGTTTCCGACGTTATTTCGAGCGGGCGTGTCGCCGCTGAGTTCGAAATAAATCGTCCGTAAATTAACGTCGATGCAAATTACTCTAAAAATCGATACGGTGTTGTTGCTGGCTCTTCGAAGCTCGTTTTGCGTTTCCCGAGAAATATGCAACTCCGCGCGTTCGTTAACAGTTCAATTTCATTTCCATTAAATTATTGCTGTATTAACTGTAATCTTCAAACGATTTTATTGATTGAATTCGCGAACAGACTGTGAGGGAACGTTCCTCACGTGGTCGGACGCGATAAAAACGCGAAGCATCGGTTTCAATTACTTTCGCGCAGTGAAAAAGGTTTTATTTCGATCAGACGTCAACTTTGCTTCGAATCCAATATTAATTTGTTTGTGGAATATTAATATAACAATTCATAAAAGTGAGCCAGTTAGTGCAAAAGTCAATGAAATCGACGGAACACTCATTTTTTTATGCACATCATGATAAAATTGTATTATAATTATTTTAATTAAAATGCTTGTCTGTTTAAATAATTAAGAAAGTAAATAAATTCTTTCTTGAAACCTGTCTGTTGCAATCGAGGCGGAACATTGTTATTTAACAGAGGGATTTTAACAGCTGTTATATTAATGTCAGTCTATTTAAACAATTAAGGAACCAAATCAATCCTATTTTCAAACTTGTCTGTTGCAATTGAGATACAACATTTTTATTCAGCAGAATAATTTAAAACTGCTGTTACACTAATTTCAGCCTATTTAAATAATTAAGAAAGTAAATAAATTGTTTTTTCAAACCTGTCTGTTGCAATTGAGATTGAACATTTTTATTTAGCAGAAGAATTTAAACCTGTTGTTACATTAATTCAGCTTATCAGCTTAGCTGAAGGATTTAACCCTTATCAATCGAGTGGTGACTCTGAGAGTGGTGACCACGGAAAATGACCACACTATAATTGTATAATTTTATTTTTTTTCTAATTTCAGCCTATTTAAATAATTAAGAAAGTAATTAAATTCTTCCTTCAGACCTGTTGCCAATATTTTTATTTAACAGAGGGATTTTCAACAGCTGTTATATTAAATGATAAATATTCAGAAAGAAACAATTTGAAATTAAACAACATTAACGAATTCCCAGTTTCGCATTTCACCTATTTATCAGAAATGCGTAGACTCCAGTCTTTGATCGTTTGAGGAAGAATCAATTTCCACTTTGCTCCCGTTCCTAATCAAGACTGCGGAGATCCACAGTTCAGTAATTAGTACAAGACTAATAGAGCCGTTTGAATGAAGGAATTCCGAGGAAAAAATAAACTCGCGATCGTTGCAAGCAAGTTTGCGGCACGCAGCGTGGAATTCGCGGGAAAATTGTTCGCGTCGAAGAACCTTGTTATCAGTCGCCGACAAAGACTTCATCGAGCATTCAACTTCCTAACAAGGCCCGTCTGTTACGCAAAAGCATTAATCGATACATTCGAGAGAGCACTATGCCATACGACGCACCGTGATCCGCGCACTGTCGTCGAAGTAAATAAACGTATTATGATCGAGCCCGTGATTGGAAGGAATTAATTGCAGCGTCGCTCTCGCGTTTCATCCGGCACGGTTCGGAATTTGCTCGGACTAATCGTATGCCGACATAATTCTACACGGAAGAGGGTGAAGTACTGTTCTATAATCATTTTGCAATCGATGCGTCCATTTTTTCAATTGTCATTCGTCCAACATTTTGCACTCAAAACAATTCAAGTTCCAATGTCGAGACGTCTCTTTGAACCTAGAATATTTTCATTCTTGTAATCTTTTCCGCGTTGAATATATGAAATTGAACCTCTTTGCTCATAGAATTGAAATTTTATTAATTTGTGGAGTGCACACGAATTCAGTAATGCAAAACCTGTTTTGTATAATGGTGTGATAATTTTTATAAAATTATTGCGTATCTTTGAATCTAGGGCATTTTCATTCTTGCAATCTTTTCTGCATTAAACATTTGAAATTGAAGCTGTTTACTCATAGAATTGAAATTTTAGCAATTCATAAAGTAGGAAGTAATTTAAAAATACAAGAACTGTTGTGTAAAATGTTGTGATCACTATTTAAAAATTAAGACGTTTACTTGAATTTAGGAAATTTTCATTCTTGCAATCTTTTCTGCATAGAATATGTGAAATTGAACTTGTTCAGTCATTCAATTGAAATTTTAGCAATTCATAGAGTTCAGCCGAATTTAATAATGCAAGAACTGTTTTGTATAATGCTGTGACAAATTTTAAAAAGTTATGACATTTAACGTAGTTAACAAGACACCCTGTAGACACTTGCTCAGTGGAGAGTATATTAAAATTAAAATCGCATATAGTTTAAATAAATTAAACTGTTTCATTTTTATTAAATCATTCATATATTAGCTACCTCAATCTTCAGTTACTACTTGAAGTTAGTACATGAAACATCACTCGCAGCAAATTTGTTGAATGTTCAAGACACGAACGTCACTAATACACGCGCCTTCGATCCGTCCATATTTTCCAAAAATTTATTCAATCCGTCTAGTCGTCACACGCATGACACGCCATTCCAATCCAAGCAGTTGATCCGACACGAACAAAACACAAACCCGAAAAGACAGGCGACATTAACCCTTTGCACTCCAATGGCTCCTTTGAGGAGACACTAAAATTTTCCAAATTATTATTCCAAGCAATTTTTACATCGCGACGACGACGTACGAATCATAATTGTAAACTTTATTAACAGTAGGACTACTGAACATTGATAACATGTGGTTCATTAAAGAAGCACGTCGGAAAATTACTTATGAAAACATTTTTATAACTTCAGTAATGGAGAAAGAAATAAGTAGGGATGTAAAATAAAATTATTCTTGGTCGAAGGATATCTTGATTTCGGAATTAAAATTGCTTGGAGTGCAAAGGTTTAAAAATGGCGTCTTCCGGTATGAAAGCCTCAAACGAATCCGTGAACGTCTTAACCCCTTGCCACATTATCTTCTTTCTGAGTAAAATGACTACAATCAACGTCACTGAAAATGTCACTGAATAGAAAAGACAAATCTTTTATAAAAATTACATAAATGTCAATGAACATCACATAAATTATACTTTCACGTAAATACTGTTTAAAAATTGACGACACTCGACTTCGATTAAACAGAAAGGCATAAATATTCGTTAGACTTTATTTAAAATATTCAAGACAAGTCTGGCTGGTTATATTGTGACAAGGGGTTGAGGGAAAAAGATGAAGCGAAAGAAAACGGAACCCACAGCCCGTGGCGAGTACACTAGATCAAAGACCGTCCTTACGTTGCTAATTAATAATTATTAATAGAGAGAGAGAGGAAGAGAGAGAGATAGAGAGGGAGATAGAGAATGGGAGAGAGATGGAGACAGAGAGATGCCTTATCACAGCAGGTCGCCGCCTCCATCGAAAGCAGTTCGGTATAAATATCGATAGTTTCGAGGACTATAGTTTCCGGAAGTTGGTGACACAGGGTAGGGTGCTCGCTAGCAATCGAGCCACGGTCGCGTTCAGTTATTGGTCTTTATCAGCGGGTGGTGGTGGTATGGTGGGCCTGAATGGGGGTTTCAGGGGGGTGCAAGGATCGAGGGAACGATACGATCGAAATTACGGTCGCGCGGCAACGATCCCGCCGTTTCGTATGACGTATGATCCGGTATGGAAAACGGATCTGGCTGTCGATCGGTGTTCCGGCTCTCGGTCTCTCTCCCGTTCCGCACACAACCCGCCGGCACGGTTGAATAATTGCGGAGGAAAGGCGATCCTTTGTACTCTGATCCTCGCCTTTGTCTCGTTGCTTGTTCCGGGCTGTACCTCGGAGGGCTCGTGTCGTTTCCCTCGTTCCCCGTCTTTCGCCATCTCAATTTCCGTTTATACCCGGGCTCGGGTTTAATCGTTTTCGCGACCCCCGCACGAACTGCCACACGGTTGGATTACTTCCGCGTTACCGTTGCCACGCCACTCCTCTCTATCTATCCCCTCGCAACCGCGATTACTATCACCCGTCACTTCGCCGGCCCGTTTAGGCGACGATCTCCGGAAGCGGAACCGCCTACGTTCGACGGCTCGCGCGATTCCGCTCGGCCCAGCTTCGCGCGCCTCTACGGAATCTCGATAAATCCTCTCCGCCCGCGTCACTTCCGCTCGTTCGGCGACCCGGACGATCTCGCGACGACCTGATCCCGATGCTCGAACGCGATGGCCAATCCAGCAAGTCAATTCCGCGCAATGAAAGTCGCCTTCGATCGTCGAGGAACAATTGTGCACTGTTTTGTCGGTGATTTTCCCGGTTTTCGCCTGGTCCACGTCTTGGTTCTCATTTTTTTAAATTTTTTGGTCACATTCACGCGAACACCCGAACACACTCTTGCAACGGACTCTTGCACCGACCTTTCGTTTCTGTCGTGTGTTTGTGTGTGTGTGTATGTATGTGCGCGTGTGTGTGTGTGTGTCACTGCACCACCGTTTTCGCGATAGTTGGCCCGCGAGGGGGTGAATCGTGCGATTTCTTCGTTCAGCTTCGTTTTTTAGCTTCCGTTCCAGTTTGTTGTTCTTCTTCGTCGCGTACTTTTTCTTCGGCGCACCTTGTTACCGGTGTCCCTCCAACGGCAGGTCACGGTGCACGGCTGTTGTTCACCGTCGTCGGGGAGCAGCCGGAGATCAGCAATCCGGGGGATGATACAGTTAGTAGAGCAGCAGACACAGACAGAGGAGAAGGGAGTAGAGCCTCGGTTGTTTGGCTTGACCGCCGTGCTGCATTGCCGCGGGATACTCTCCTGAAACATAGGGCAACACTTAAATTTTCTGAAGAATGCGCCACCGACTCTGACGCGATCGACCCTTTGCCCTGCAACATCCTGTCGGACACGTGATGTAGGTTCTGAACGGAGACTAATATCTTGTTAACATTAGAACTACCGAACACTAAATCCAACAATGTACATTACTTTGTAATAATAACGAAACTCATCTACTAAAACTTCATACAATTTTTATTGCAACGTGTACGTCGTTCAAGAAATAATTTAAATAATAATATAGCAATTTTTAGTGTCGTTTGATAGGAGCCATTAGAGTGCTAAGGGTTAAACCTTCAATATTAAGAAAGAAGCGAATGGATTAAATTTCTATGAAGGCAATTTTGTAATTTCAATAATGGTAAAATAAGAATTCTGGAAAGAGTCATTGAAATTCCCTAAATTCCAAGAGTTCTAAATTCTCTTTGACTTTAACCAGCGAATTATAACCTCCAAAGAAATTCTGATCACAGCAGCCATAAAATAAGTCACAGGGTAAAGGGTTAAGGTTAATAATCCAGCCAAAGTATTTTTGCAGGAAGTCCTACGTGGATTCTGAGAGACACACGCGTTCGCAGACATTCCGGTAATCCAGATGCTACTTTTTCTGGAAAGATTCGATCAGCTCGGATGGCAATTAAGTAGAAGCCACTCACCATTGAGTACGTGCACGGTGATCGACTTAGCCGGAGCATTACTAGGATTACAAATGTACTGTCCCGAGTCCGACGGTTTCGCATCCTGTACAAGCAGGAAGCTCGTGGTGCTGTCACCCTTCTCCGTGACTACGGACACGCCGCCTCTGGCCGATTCGTAGTTAATTATCTGCAACAAAGATCGCAAAGCCGGTCTGAGTCGAGTAAAGGGAATTGTAACATGGTCGGCAAAGGAAGAAGGTACGGGAATCGAACGAGGACGGACGAACGACTTTCGCCGGAGACCTTCCCTTTCATTCGTCAGTCGGCAACCTGGGACTGGCCGGCAAACGAGGGAGATAAGCTTCACCTAATATAGGGCTACACCTCCGACGTCCGCTGCCATTGAATGAACGCCGCTGCGACGAAAGAGAGAAATATTCTCACTCTCACCGTCCGTGATTTCTCTCTTTGTGCTCTCCTCCGGAAACCGCTAATCGAAAAGAACCAGTCAAACGCGGCCGCATGATCCTCTTTCGCCGAATACCTCGACGATTCTAATCAGAGCCTCGGACTTACGGTTCTTTTTCTCTCTGGCAACTGTCATCTCGCCTGAGATTCATTCTGTGATAGAATGACGACGTTATAATTGGTACTGTACATCTTCACTTTGGCTGTAGTTTAGAAAATTGCATTGGAAATACTTTTGTGACGTTGATATATCTAAAAATATGACCTCAATAAAAATTACTATACCATACCAGTATTTTCCCCATAAAAACAGAATAATGATTTCTTCTGACAATTTTCTTCATTGTCAAAAATAACTCTATCATGTTTCTTAGATGTTTCCATCAATCGCCTAGTGTTCACGAATTTTTAATGCTCGAGATCACGCTAAGGTCGCAGTCTTGTAATTGGTGGTGTATATCTTCACTTCGGCTGTAGTTTAGAAAATAGTTGCATTAGAAATACTTTTGTGACCTTGAAATATCTAAAAATATGACCTCAATCAAAATTACTCTATCATCCCAGTATTTTCCCCATAAAAACAGAATAATAATTTCTTCTGAAAATTTTCTTCATTGTCAAAAATAACTCTATCATGTTTCTTAGATGTTTCCATCAATCGCCTAGTGTTCACGAATTTTTAATGCTCGAGATCATGCTAAGGTCGCAGTATTTTAGAAAATAGTTGCATTAGAAATATTCTCGTAGCCTTGAGATATCTAAAATCATTAGCACAATCAAAATTGTTATCCCATCCCGGTATTTGCCCCTTCGAACAAAGTAATGTTTATTAATATAAAATGGTCTTGCTATTTAGTGGAGCACAGTAATTTCGAGATTACAGGAGAAAGCAGCGTATGAATATTTCAATAAAATATTTTCCATTTCTAATTCGATGAAGCCGTAAGCTGTCGGGTCACGGCGATTCTCGTTGCATGCCAAGAGCCCGGTATCAGGTCGAACAGCGCACGGGTGTGTTTCCAATTTTTAAGAGTAGTCTCTTAACCGACAACGGGCCAACAAGCTTGAAATTTTTATTCATGTATACAACAGTTCCTCGGGACACCTCCGACGGGTATCGGGTCAAAGTGGAGTGTGCGGAGAGCAACGTCCGAACATGCAACGGCACACACTTAGCCCGGCACAAACGTTCTGTTTATCCTGCACCTGTTCCACTCGACGTTCCTCGCGAGTGTCTCTTTAGCAGGGTTCATAAGGGTCGACTTACGCTCGCGAAGTCCGTCGTAGGTAAAAGCGGAGTCGCTGTCGTCGGCACTGAGACGGATTTCTAAATAAATGATCCGTAGCTTCAGCCTTTGGTAAGCTGCGCTACGCTGAGCTAGTCTTATGTACCATGCCGGAGTCTTCTTAAGGGCTGCGCCCTTTGCAACAATTTTTTGTTAAACTCGTTCCAGATCTCTTTCCGCTAGCACCTCCTGTTCAAATCTTGGTTTTATCTCTGTTCTTTCCTATAAGGTGTTCCAACTGATCTTTCAGATATTTCACCGGTGACCGACATCATTGTGTTGTTAAGAATGATCATTGGAAACTTAAGGACGTCAGCAAGATTT
Source organism: Agapostemon virescens (assembly GCA_028453745.1). Classification (NCBI taxonomy): domain Eukaryota; kingdom Metazoa; phylum Arthropoda; class Insecta; order Hymenoptera; family Halictidae; genus Agapostemon; species Agapostemon virescens. The sequence goes on along the minus strand of CM052095.1, from coordinate 8,326,250 downwards.
ATGAAATCCACATTCCTGGAGCGAACGAACGTTCTATAGATGTAGAATGCTATACGAAGAAGTTTTGAGCACGTCCATCTGCTTTAAAAAATAAATGTACCCGGAATGTACGTTATTCAAGTTCTAAGGATATCCTAGGGATGTCCTAACTGGACGTATGACGTCTGGAGATAAACTAGATATGAAATGGACGTCCTATAGACGTACAATAATATATAAGTCAATCTTGAGGATGTTCTTTTATTTAAAAAAATAAATGATCTAAGGATGTCCAAGATATAAGTTCTAAGAACGTCTTAGGGATGTCCCACGTGGACGTATGACGTCCGAACACAAACTGGAGATGAAACAGACGTCCTATAGACGCACGATGCTATATGAGTAAGTCCTAATGACATCCATCTGCTTTAAGAAATAAATGTACCTGGAACGTCCATCATTTAAGTTCTAAGGATATCCTAGGGATGTCCTAACTGGACGTATGACGTCTGGACATAAACTGGATATGAAATGGACGTCCTATAAATATACAATAATATATGAGTAAATCTTAAGGACGTCTTTTTATTTTAAAAAATAAATAATACAAGAACGTCCGAAATTTTAGTTTTAAGAATATCTTAGGATGTGGCAAATGGACGTAGGTCGTCCGAACATAAAATGGACATCAAAAGGACGTCCTACTGTCGAATTGTTGTCGCAATTTAGCATTGTAAATCCCGCGCAGGGTTTAGTCATTGATTTTCGGAATAAAACTGTAGTTGATTTATGCATCGAGCAAATCTATTCGAGAATTTCGCATCGCATTGTTGCATCGAGGCGGCTGAAAGTGCGATTAATCGAACGAGAAAGTTGGAGCTCGCCTGGCCGATAAGCGACTCGCGCTCCTTCCGTTCTGTTATCTGGTCTGGCGATACAACGGCCGAATAATATGCGAAACTTTAATTCGAAAATGCACTGTTAATCCCGGGGCTGTTCCGCGCGCGACATGTAATAACAACGACGCGTACGTTCCACCCTTTGTGCAAACGGGGAACTATGCGCGGCTAAATCCCGTTGAACTTCCCTTGCCATGAGGGTGAAAGGGGGATTTCGGTCCACTGTGCCGCGCGTAAGGTTTTTTCCCACGACAAACTTTCCTCTTGTCGTAATTCGCCGTGATCCAGCAAACTCGGGAATGAAGATCTCGATGCCCCGCGTTCCCCCGTAAACTCCGCACGCGTGAAATTTAATAATTTATTTAACAATGCAGCGAAGCTTCTCGTGTCTCGCGGTTGCTCAGGATAGCGGGGCAACGAAGAAAGAGAAAAGAGAGAGAGAGGAAAGAAGAGAGAAGAGAAAGCGTTCGTTCTTTTTCTCGAACGCCGGGATGAAGAGATACTTTTCTTCTGCCGGGGTAAGAAAAAGCTGACGCGCTAATTAGATTAGCATTTCTGAGGGATCAAGATTACGGTTGTTACAGCTGCTTGCGAAATTCACTGGAGACTTTTAAAAGTGGATTCTACGTTTCTGAAATTTATATCGTCCAGGGGAAAATTATTCGCTTCCTTTGATATAGGTAAATCCGGGTGCTTTTAGTTATTAATATTTAGAGTGTATTAGCGATCCGAAGTTTGTGTTACTTTACTTGCAAGATTGTATAAGGTTTCAATATTTATAAATTCGTTACTGAAAACCGTTCTGTAAATACTCTAAAGCTTGTGTCACTTTACTTGCAAAATTGTAGAAGAATTCAACCTTCATCAATTAATTGCTGGAAAATTATTTTTCAAATACATTGCCTGACAATTTTGCTACGCTTTTTATCATAAAAATTGTATTATATTCGACTACAATTGTTACAACATCTCAATTTCGAGTCGTAAAGAATCCTACTTAATACATTGAGAAATTCGATAAATAAAAACTTTCCTCATTAGCTTTTTATATTAGCCATATTGCTTTTTAGTAGTAAATTAAAACCTCACACACAAATGTTCAAAAGCATTTTTCTATTTCTTCTACAATTTCAAACAGTTTGAAATTTTTATTTAGAAACTTCTTGCATATGGTCTACTAATCTAGTTTCTCTATCATCTAAAAAATAAATTCAACTTGCTTAATCGAACTTTGAAAAACTTATTCTATTTTAAAAAGTGTTGCAATATTTTCCTGATCCATAAATGTAGAAAAAAATGATTTTTGCGCCGTATTTTGCGATTTTGACTCACGGAGGTTTACATAGAAAAGTGTCCACGTTACATTTGATTAGATACGGCTATACTATGATAAGAGGATCTTGATCGCGTTCTTATATTAACGATGTTCGCATTGTTTCCACAATATTCCGAGCAGCATTGGAGAAACGTTGCCAGGCTACGGACGTAACCGCAGTAAGAGATTCCTGCACCGATAACAACATTACGGGCAACATTCGGTTCCAGTGGCGCAGTATGTTTCCATTTTTTAGATTTTCTTGTTTTCGTTACGTTTGTTCGTTCCGTTGGATCGCGTCGCGGTTTCTAAACGATACCCAGAGGCTGTCGAGGAATCGCAAAATAAATGCCAATTTCGAGGCGCAACAACGCTCGACCGGCTCTCCTCGCTGCCGATAAACGAGGAAACAATTGTGCAACGAAAGAAGAACATCCCGAAGACCCAAATTGAAAATATGTTCCGAGGTAAATGAAACATGTGTGGGAAAAGCGTGCTGCAACATTTCGCTGTTTCCGTACCGAAGGAAAATCGTCGAACTGAAACTTTCATAATACGCAACGTTATGGCAGGTACATTTATTCGAAAGGGTATATACAAGTCCGATTTAAATGACACATGTGCCATTCGATAAGCTATAATGAAATACCGCTTCGTGTAAAATTTTAACCCTCTACTGTGACCAAGGGTAAGGTTATAGGGTGAATTTGAATTAAAAAGTTTGCATACAGAAGTTATGAAAAAATTCTGAATCTCGTTAAGTCTCCGCGAGTGCTCAAAAGTGAAAACTTATCCGGTTGAAAGGTTAACCTCCGAATTAGGAATGTTACTCTGTATCGTATCGATCGCTCGCGAGGAGATAGCTGCCGATAGATTTAATCTCGTTACTTAATTTCATTGAAATTCCGAGGGCACGGTCCGAAGATATTTTTATCATGTTTTATTCAGCTGCACGAACCTAAAGCAGTTTGATTTAAGAAACCAGTTTCGGGTTCCCCCGAATTTCCCCGGATGTTTCGCACAGTTGTATAACAGGATTGCGCTCGGCACGCGAAAATTGTCTGGGTCGGTGCCAAAGTGTGCCACCTTAAACATCAAATTGCACTGAATGGCCGGCGACACGGCTGGCGAATCGATAGCCGTGATGTCTACTCGCGAAAACCTAACTTTATATTTCACCACGCTTCTACTCTATCCAGAATTTTGATCGCCGTCTCACAACTGTTAGACGAACACTGGCGATCGATCAAAGTCGCTGTGTCAATCTGAGATTATCATCCGGTCGATTTGGAGGTGGGTTCGCCCTTCGATTTTTGGTGCTGCTCCCTTTGCGATTTTTAAGGTTCTGCCAACGGCATCGTCAGGCTAAATGTTCACAGTTAACGTGAGAATTTTGTCAAAATGTTATCATTACGGGTGCACAGTAAGTTTGGACTAGCGTAGGACCCAGAGATCTCGGGGGATGTCCTCGGTTTGGACGTTGAGGGCTGCCCTTTTTCAAAATGGCATTTTCCGAGGACCACGAAGGGCTAAGTACCTTGCAGAATATCTACGGAAGAGATTTCTCTCTCAAAAGTAAAATTCGCAATCGAATTGCGGTCGCAGCATTGCGAAAATGGCGCCTCGAAGCGTCACGCCTAATTGTCAGATGCAAACAGCGATGTAAAAGCGGTTTTGGACTAGTATGGCAATTTTTAGCGCCCCTCGGGCGCCATTGGCGGGGCCAGGGTTAATTCGTCGTTCGCCAAAGTTAGCATTCGCTCGCTAACCCGAGAACAAACCTTGCGCTATTGAGAGTCGCTCTCGGGTAGACTTCCATTCGGTTCGACTAACTTTCGGTCTGTTGATCGAACACCGTTCCCGTGTTAACACGGTCGAGGCAGAGACAAGCCTATCGCCGTACCTCGTCGAGAGAAATGCTTGCTTTGATAAAATCCGCTCGGATCGAGTGGGCCGGTCCATTTTCACGATACGCGGAAAAATAACGATATCAGTATGTCGCTGGCTCGGGAGGAATCCCAATGGATAAGTTTAATTTCGTTCGACATTCACCGCGATAAATCGCAAGCGGAGCGCGATCGTTTCCCGCGAAGGATAGGCGATTTCGCGCGGTAAAGCAAATCGCTCGATCCAGGCGGATTCAATCAAAGCTTGAAAAAGGCTATCGATTTAAATGAAGTAGATAAATTAAGATTGCAACGGCACGGGGGGAAACCGGGTCTCGTGTGGTGGGGGAAATTGCGGGGGAGAAGCGAGGGAAGTCGAGGAGTCGTTATCGGGGTGTGGAAAAAAGGCTGATAAGACAGAAGTAGCAACGTGCTGGCTGGAAACCGTTCCAATGGACCATTGAGCCCAAGATGTTCCATCGAGCCGTCGAGGATCCCGTGGGATGCCGATTTCTCCTATGAACGCGTAATGAGGCTGACGAGACTCTCTCTCTTTCTCTCTCTACTCTCCACGTGTCTCTTGATCCCTCTCACCCCGCAGCTTCCTGCCATTCTCATTTTCCCAGCTCGGGGACACCGAAGCTCTCGGTCCCGGGCGCGTTTAAAACTTGCCCGAATTACGAACTCTAAAACGCGACCGAAATGATCTGGTTCCCTCCAGTTGGGACCCGACGATCTGGCAAACATCTCGAAAAATCCGATCTCGTCCTCGATCTCGAAACATTGAATCCTAATTTCTGAATCGCCGAATCTTACTTTTCCTTTCTTGGCCGCGAGCAGGCGATAGAACGGATCCGGCCGAAGCTGGTTCGCGGACGCATCCTCGTCTTGCTTTTTAACCAAATGAAATCCGAGACGATGTCTTCTTCGAGGGATTCGCTAAAAGCTCCCGTATCTCCGGGAAATTTCTTTTCAGCATTAAGGGGAGCAACGTTATCGCGAGAGCTTCGTCGTTTTCCACCCTCGGCCGGTTTTTGCACTTGTCTGTTGGCTTCGCGAAAGAGGGTGTTGTCGTTGTCGCGAAATGAAGGGCGCTTTGACGAATCGATGGCGGATCGCGAATTTATCGCTGATTTACGACAGCCTAATTTAGATGTCCTCGGGATCGCTGAAAGTCGTCTTGTTCCAGAAACGGATGAGTTATCTTGGCACTTGCGAGAAAGACTGCTGAATGGTGGTTGCAAATTTATCTCTGGTATCTGACAGCCTTGGAATCTGTCAAGGGCAACTTGTTTGCGCACTGACAAAGTACCCAGTCACCTACATCAATGAATTACTGCATCGACAAATTGTTACAAATCGTTTTTCAATTGGAAATGTTGCGCGTCTGCATCAGCTAACATTCTAAACTGAATTATTGACAATTATTGACAATTTTAAACTACTTGTAGCTCGTTTGATTTATGTATTTTCAAAAACAAATTTTAGTACTTTGTATTCTTAGTGGAGATGCAGAGGCAACCTCCAGTTTTCAAAATGGAGTCGCCCGAATAATTTTTCTGGAATCCACAGTAATTAATGACGTTTAATGCAGGTGCACTGCACTGATGGTTTTTAAGATTCCAGCATATTCTCCGATCAGTATGCGTTTGCTCCTTTTTATTTAGTCACGAAAGAGGGTCATTTACATGAACGTTATCCTTCGAGGGCTGAACAAGAACAATTTCACTGATGCACCAATATCGAGGGCGTTTCCAGTGGAAATTTTTAATTTCAAGGCAGCCAGATGCTATTCCATCGACGTGTTTCCTGTCGGTGCATGCTGATACACATGCAAGTCAAAGATCACGGTCTAGTTTAATAAGGAATACCAGAGAACACAGTCTCCCCTGTATAATGCTATGCGCCACGTTGTTATGGGAGCAATGTTTTTTCCGTAGCGCGTATACCGAGTGTCTTTATTAGGTGATATAACATCTGGGTCGCCGCAGAGAGCTGTTTTAATGAAACTGCAGTTTTTTTGGTAGCTGAGTCATGGTAGTTCGAACATCTAAATATCTGTAGCTCAGAGAATATATTGTCCAACGTAATTGTACAATTTTAATTTACTCTAATTTACTCTTAATTTAATCTAATAACGATTTTAATAAAAAGCCTTAATTATTTCTCAACCACTGACTTTCGAAAGATCTTCGAAAAAAGCTGCACAATTCTTGACACAAATTCACTTTTCTTTTATTATAAAATTCGTAACCTCAGTGGAAGTTAATTTTAAATATACGGTGTACAAAATGGACAGTTTTTAATATTCTGACACCCTTTATAAAGAATAACTGTTTAAAATGTGAACCAGTTTATATTTATTATATACCTATATTTGCTTTAGAATTTTATTTTTAAATTGTGATTAATAAATTTGGTTTAATAAATTCTGTTTGAATGTTCATCATGAGCCTAACTTCTTTGAGTCTGTGCTATAATCGATTGGAGCAGTCATTTTTGAGATTTTTATTAACATGGTTGACCCAAGAATTCTTTAAGGACTTGAAGAGATTGGAAGCTCAGGAAACAACCCTTCTAAAGAGGCCTGACAGTTTAGGGATAGCCTATGTACAGAAAAAGATGGAAAACCACCCCAACGAGTCAGGAAATGATTTAAGCCAAGTACTAGAAATCAGAAAGGAATCCTTTTCCAAACTTGGGTGAGGAACAGAATGTTCAGAAGTTTCGGCTAGTCAGGACACATTGTACATCCAGAACGTTTAGGACCTTCCGTCCATTCAATACCAGTCAGACCACGCAGGACCTTCTAGAACTCGGAATAACTTAGACCTGGAACTTGCACAACTAGGACATCGCGAACACGTACCAAACTTTGCACTATATAGAAACATTAAATGTATTTTGCGGTTGTTAAATTTATTATTTTTACTGTTTCAAACTGGAGCGTTAATTGCTTTGAACTAGTAGCAATTTGGAGAAGGCAACTCTCGAAATAAAATCAGTTAAAAGCATCAAACTAGCTTGCAAATCACTATCAAATTATCCTACAAACTTATGAAACGTAGCACTTCTTTGCATTACTCGAGCGACGTCACGCGAGTCTGGTTAAAATCGGCGCAATCTACTCAACGTGGAAGGTACGCAACGCTCGATTCTACCATGCAATTTAATTGTCCAATATTAATTTGGCGGTCATTGCATCGGCAATTTTAAGAGTCGACGTGTTCGCTTTGCGCAGAATTTAGGCTTCACTACCATAAGTGGGATCGCATTTGAAACCGCGCGTTGATCGTGAAAATTGCACCGAACATCAGTTGCGGATAAAATAGGATAATTTAGGAAAATAAAATACGTGAGCTGGATTGAAACTGATAAGATTCAAGAAGATGGACAGCCGTTATCGGATTCATGTTTTCTTTCTTCCCCTTTTTTCTCTGATCGTTTTGCATGTCGTCTTCGTCTCCAATCTGCATCGACGATTAACTTGGTACGTCAGCGATTAGCAAGAGCTGTTGATTGCTCGCTCCTTCGCTATCGTTCTCAATTGTTCGAGGGCAGGTATCTCAATCAGAAACGAAGGTATGCAAAGATTGCAGTGGCCCGGCAACCGAGCCAATTAAGCGCGATGTATACGATATTGTTTCTCATCCAGCTTGCCCATCACTAGGTTGGCATCCATGGTATTTCGGCGAGTTTCTCGATTGTTCAACTTCAAGCTCGCGTCTATCCACACCAGTTGATTGCCGGCTGACATTGAATAACATCGGACAATTAACCGGTGATGAAATGTCGGCTTCCATTAAGGATAGCCTTGGGATCCTCTGCATTTAGATGAGATCAATGCTCTTCGTGACTGCATGAAATTACCGTTGAAGGAAACTGCTTGATTAAATGTTTTACGATCCTACTGGATTCGAAACGAACCGCCATAATGGTCGTACAAAAGTGCAGTTAAGAACTTGGCTTATACTTATTGCAAGCACTCCAGCCTGCGAGTTTAGCCGTTACTTTGAAACCGAAGAAATTCTCATCGGGGCCCGATAAGAAAAACCGGAAGTTCGATGAGGGATAGTTCGAAATACACGGGGTGTCCCACGAACTTCGAAGAAACTCGAAGTTTCCTGCGCGAATTCGCCATTTTGACCGTTTTCAATTACTACATTGGAAAATTGTTACGAATTATTTTTCAACCTAATTTTAACCTAATTTCAGTTGCTAAACGTTAATAATAATTATTTTATTCAATATTCCACACATTATTTCCAAGCTTGAGAGACTATTCGTTGATACAGGCACCGACTGACTCTAATTTTGACTTCAAATGTTACATAATTGTTATATTATTCTTTCAAGAGGCAAATTAAAAATGATTGGTTTCACACGTTGCTCCGACACGCGAGGTGACTATTGATTGAAACAGATACCGTGAATGCACCAATTGTTAATGTACCGTTATGAACAGTTATTGCACGAAATCCAAGAGTACGTTTTTGCCTAGTTTACGTCGGCACGAGGGTACGTGCGAAAGTAACTAAACGCCTCGCATGAGCGTTATTTCACCGCGGTCGAAGGTGTCGTGCTCATAAACCGTTTTCCTTTTTAAGGGAACTGTCAGCTAGATGACAAGTCTCGTTACACGTATCGGCCGTTGCGAGCACACGCTCATTCCGTTCCTCTTTTTACGCGTTCCGGAGCTTTAATCCGACCGGCAGTGCCTCCAACGGCGAGCGTTCCGCCCGGAAAATGTGTCGGGCGTTAAATAAATAATTCCTGCGCGTTTCGTCGCAACGTTTTACGCGCCGTTTAAACTTTTCCCGGTTTTTTTTATTTAACGACTGACAAAGTTCCCGAGCCATTTTACGAGGCGTTGCTTGCGTCTCCCTTTTTGCCTTCTCGGGAAAAATTGAAGTCGATGTGTGTTACATCATCGCGGAGATTAAGGCGCTTTGAAATTTGCCCATTGCGACCTGGAAATGCGAGAAAACTGCGGTGGTGCGTCGATTGTCTTTGCTGGGGAACTGGGTAGCCAGGATAATCGAGATTTGAAGACACAGGTTGATTTATTGGGCCAGTCTTCTGTCCCCAAACGATTTTTCTTTCGGTAAAATAATTTGGCAAAACGCTATTCGAAGAAATAAATAAGTTAGAATAAAACCAATAAAGTGTTATACTTTTTTAATTTGTTTAATGAGAACATTGTGTGTCTGGTTCTAGGGGAGCTCTTTCTAAATGATACAGAACTTACTCCAGTCGTTAATAACTATAACAATTTTTACAATTTTTTAAAAGCATATAATCATAATTTGAATTTAAGTGCTTCACCACGAAGCTGTTTATTATTTTCCATTTCACGTTGGTTTCTAGTTTTACAAATTTATAAATTACACGGAATAAAACAAATGAAGCATTATACTTTTTAAATTTAAAGTCTCGTTGAATGTTGCAAAAGTTGTTGATGCAAATTTATCGAACACTCGAAGATCATTGTATCTACTGAAAGAAGATCGGAGGTTAAAGAATGAAGTTTAGGATACCGGCTCACTGAATTAGTATACTTTCGCCGGTACAGATGTAGGTATAAGTATCGACGCGATCGGAGCAAGCCGTTTACCTGGAAGAAATCCTATTAAAGAATTGTTAAACGAGACACAATATCGCGTCTTATTTATGCGGTGGTCGTGGACCATTGCCAAAACGGGAAAGCGAAGACGCTGCCAAATCGGTTTCCACGGTATTACGACGACAGAAATAAAAGCGCATTCTGCGGATTTGTACCACTCATTTGTCGAGGATAACGGCCACGGTGAACCAATCCTGGTCAATAGGGATTTAACCCTTTGTGTTCGTAATTTTTCTTCGTTCGGTCGCGGGTTACAACGGGCGACGTTTTAACGATCGGGCATAACTCTTCGCTTCGATTCACCGGCGATGAGCTAATCAATGAGAATTATGGTGCCGTGCGACACGCAGGAATGTGTGCCGAAGAACACGCGCGCAATTACAGGAAATACCATGCAAATAAACGTGAAACGTTTGCATCGCGTTTCACCGGGGCAAAACTCGCCGGCAAAGCGATACAAACTTCCTAGTACGTTGTAATCGATTTTTGTTAATCGCTTAAGTTTCACTGCTATCGTCGAACCAATACGGCGAACTTAAACGAGTGCAAGGAAACTTCGGACCCCCTTCGATTCCAGAGCGACGTAACTTTTCTAGACGATTTTCACGTGTTCGACCCGGTAACTTGTTGATCCTTTTAGTGCAAATCGAATTCGCATCATTAGCGAGCAATCTATTGACCCGGATACGCATCTAAACACAGTTAATTATGTATCTTTGAGGTATTACGGGCTAAATTACTCCTGTCACTCACTGTGCCAATTAAACAGGGATTTCAGCCAGGAATAAAACAGTGGCTGTTCACAGAATGTCCGAAAAAATCCTCGAGTTCATTCTTAAAAACTTTTCCCGTTGAAAAAATGCCACACGTCACTCAGTTCACGAATTATTCAGGATAATCATTAATTCTGGCTTGGATGACAATTTTACTGAACGGTAGCGATGGTGACGTGCCGTACTCGAATCGCGACTCAGTGAAGCAGCAGCAATTTATTTAGAAAACAGTGTTTTCGTATTTTCTTTGCAAATGCACGATATATTCGCAGTTAACCTCTTGGCCTACTACTGATTTTACAATAACAGCGACTACAGTTTCCTTGTCCTCCGCAGAACGATAAAAAGAAAATAGAAATTTGTAGTTATACGATCAACGATTAAATAAAATGTTATTTCCGTTTAAATAAATCTTGATCACGAGTCTGACTCGTTGTAGGGCAAAGGGTTAAAGGGATCGCCATGACTAGCACAAACTGCAACGAAACGCTGCAGTCACCGCATCGATGCTCGTTCGATTTTCCAGAAACAAAAACGCGACGAACTCGCACGAATCACACAGACCAATCGCGAGGAAAATTGCAGGGTAAAGGGTTAAAAACTTCGAGTCAACACCGTGTCAGCGGGCCGTCAAAGGGGGTGGGAATCAGATTAAGGGGATCGAGGACACGGGATACGTCCCGTCGACGGATATCGAGCGAAAAGGCAACGAACGAGTTGTTAAGTCAATTTAATTGTGACTGGATTGGTCTTCTCTATTTGCTGGTCGGCGTGAATGCCGCGAACGCGCGGACACAGAGATAGGATGCGGCCTTCTGGCAGTCGCATCCTCATCTGTCTGCAGACGAATCCGCAAGTGCACACCCTCGCAAAACAGACGGTGCGCCGATTGCGTTCCACTGACAGAGAGAGAGAGGCGGCCTCGAAATTCAATCGGAATCAAAGAGATCAGATTTATTGGGGCGCAAGGTGATACCTCGCGAAACTGCGCGCGAATTACGCGCGCCAGGAAAATGTTTCGCGATCGATCAGCCCCGGCGACCTTATCATCGAAGTGTTGCAATTTCGACTCATTCCCTCGGGACGATCCCAGGCAGTACTCCTTATCGTTATCGAGCCCCGAGACGACGCGTGAAACTTTCCGCGCCGAGCTGCATCGATCCTACGGTTTCCCACGAATCATTGCGTCCCCGTAAAGGCGGGACCTCAGGGAGGCCTGTGACACTTTTTCTGAAACCTCGATAACGTCGCGCAGCGGCTGATTCGACAAACTGGTTGGAACCAGTCCGAGAATGTTCGTGTCGCGGCATGAATTAACATTGGGCTCTATTGCCTGATTATACTCGAACGAGATAGAGCTGTCTCTTGATTCGTACAGGACACAGACTCGTATCTGATCCCGTTTTCATAATTAGAGTTGGTGCACATAGATTGGTGTATGCACGTTGCAAATGTATTGGAATAACGCTGCAAAGTGGCCAAGAGCATTTAAATATGATCACTTAATGGCAAACTTGATAAGACTTAAAATTTGCATACTCAGCTTTAGCATTCAGCCTTATCTTGAAATGTTTGTTGTTCTCAGAAAAGATAGGCAACTTTGACGAAACTTTTAACAGAAGCTTTCACAGAAAATGTTAAAGAATGAGATGTTGACGTTGAGTAAATTGCGCCGATTTTAACCAGACTCGCGCGATGCCGCTCGAGTAATGCAAAGAAGCGCTACGTTTCATAGGTTTGTAGCATAGTTTGATAGTGATTCGCAAGCTAAATTTTTCCGCACTTGTCTGATAAGGAAGGGCAAAAAGAGAAAATTAACACTTTAACTGCCAAACAAACAGCTCCAAACGTTCCATAAAATCGAAGTAAATTATTTAATGAAATAACTTTAATCTTCTTATACTCTCCAGACCTCGACTAAACTTTGTGCAATAAATATATTAACGTACAAATTCATTTTTAGACTTGGCCAAATAATTCCTATATATGAATGAAATGGCAGTGAAAGTGTTGAGACGTTATTGCGACAGGACACAAACGAATTACAAATATCTAGAACACCGTTGACTGCCTCAGAATACGGCATTATGGCTGCAGACCATTCTGCTGAGACAGGATTGTAGAAGGTGCGAACTCGCTGATGGTTGTCGGTACCATAAAGGCATTCCCGATGCGCTTGTCTACAGACATTATTGCTCTGCGACAGAAGAGCGCAGCTTTATCTTGCAGTGGACCCTTCAGTTGGTCTAATGCATATTCGCCTTGCTCTGTGCTCTCTGTCTCTCTCTTTCTCGTTTTGATTCGATGCGCGCCGTTTCTAACGGCAAGTAGTTGTCCGACTACGTTCGCTGTACCATAACTTATCGAGTCTGTGATTGTAATGAAAACTAGCTCGGCGAACGTTTAATGCGTAACTAATTAGAACGTATAGAGAGCAGCAGGAATGTATTCATTTAGGGCCGGTTGCACATTTAAACTTGTGCTGCTCGGCCGAGTACCGGATATTCGCCTAAATGTCTCTGCAAATTTGGTCAAGTCCCGTTTCAATTAATGTAGAGTCGGGGCCATCCTTTGGCTAATTACTGCGGTCCCCGTTGTCTCGTTAACAGTTCCAGAATGTTCGGGACACCACACGTTAGTCACGTGCGACGAGATTCATCTTAAGGCTCGCCGTTCCCGTTCGTATATTTGCGGCGGGGAATCTCGAGGCTCTTGGTCAGACGTAATGCTCCTAATGGTGTCCCCTAGGCGCCATTATCAGTTGCGATGTCGTTGACAATTTACCATTCGCTGGCATCAACTTTATCAAAATTTATCGCGTCTCCTTTACGCGAACACTCGACTCTATCACTCTATTTTATGGCCTCCTTTTATGTCCAGGTGTACACTGCAACGCGAAACGCTGAGACACTTCATACTGGGTGTCTCAGAAGTGCTGTATTTAAAACGCGCGATTCTCGAGCTGATTTGACGCAACTTTTTCTTTTACAAAAATGGCCACCGCGATTCTACTTTCGCAAACAAAATAATGTTTGACAAAACATTTTATGATAATGCAATAATGGAGATTAAAAACCGCAGCAGATTTGCAAACTCTTCAGTAAAGACACGCGTAAAATACAAGTTCTGCAATAAATCTATTTACAACAATCGAAGCTCTCGGTAAAGCAACGTTAGATTAAACTAATTCGTCGCACTGATATTTTTTTAACGTTTCTAAAGATTTCTGTTAGCATTCTTTGATTTCCATCGAAACAGTAATGAATACAAAGGCACATTATGTTTGCGAGAAGTTCGAAGAGGAGACTCTGACCTGAAACTTTTATTTATCGACGGATTAATAAAAGTTCCCGGGCGGGTTTTCGATCAAACTGAAAGTCGGGAGAAGTAGAATCGTCGGGAGCAACGAATAGGTCCGGGGTGACGTCGAAAATTTCGAACTAACTTCATTAAGGCGGAAAACTGAAGTTCTCGAGAGCAAGGGCCGGATGTAAGTGTTGGAATATCGAGCATCGGGACTTTCGGAAACTACGATCATCATCAATTATCCTCGGACGAGTCGAGACTGTTGCAATTTGTCGCAGTTTCTTTTTAACTATCTCGCGACATTCTTGTATTTGCACTTGTTTTCGACGTCATGAACGCCATGAGTTTCATTGGATGTTTTCCAGCGAGAAACTCCATGACGGGCGATAAACTCGTTTCAGCTGGTTCTTCATTTTCCAAGCCCCGTTTCTGCTTGTTTTTCTTATTATTAACGAATCGATACTTACGGCGTCCTTATGGTTCCAGATTATATACGCCGGAGCCTCTGGACTCTGCCAAATTATGCACGTGAGGTTTATGGTGCTTCCTCGATTAATGTACAGATCTGGTGCACCCAGAATTTTCGTCTGTGGCTCTGAAACAAACAATTTTAACCGTTTTATTTATTGCTGTTAACGTTGCGTTCAATGCATGTATCATTATCGATCATTGAGACTGTAAGCTGCAATCTGTGCGCCAGGAGGTGAGCTTGTAAATACGTTACTTTTATCTAGAGACATGCAATTTTTATTTATAAATGCAATTGATACACAATTGCAATGCGATTTTGCCTACACTTGCAGTAGAAGTGTCATTTTTGTTTGCATATATGACAGAAGTATAAATTTTACCTTGAAATATAATGTATATATAATTTTGATCTAAAAATACAATACAAAATATAATTATTTACCGTCTCGCTTCATTCGTCGCTTTATCATTCCGTCAGTTCGACACACGAGGGACACATCGGGTTGCGAAAATGAGGGACGGATGAGGGTTAAATCAGTAAAACCGATCTCTCGGAGGGACGGAAAGGCGCGGAAGACAGACTCTTCAACGACGAATCTCGACAAAAGAATGCTCCCCAAACACTATTCAAACGCCCCAACCTGCGTGACCCCCGCACGCATGATCCATTTCAAGAATGAACCTCTCTCGGCAACGATAATAGCGACGGTCATCGAGCGATCGCCGGTCACTGTATTCATCACGCCGAAAAATGGCAGGCCCGTCGACGTGGCCGGTATTTATAGTCGATTCGGTTCGCCGATCCGTTTTGTGTCCTTTCGCGGTGCCACGGCGAGGAGCGATGTGGTTGACCTGGCTCTTGTGCGCGGCCCGAAAGAGCACTTTGAGGCCGGCTCATATAGACTATATCCGCTATCGTGTGTACTATCAAAGAGAAAAAGAGACATGGAAAGGGTGTGTAAGCGTGCAGCCGCACGGATGGCGCGCCGGCGGAAGTGGGGCGTGGGGGGCCACCGGTGAAAAAGGGCGCGGAGAGGGTGTCCAAAGAGAAAACGAGCAAAAGAGAGGGAGAAAGAGAGAGAGAGAGAGAGAGAGAGAGAGAGAGAGAGAGAGAGAGAGCAAGATAGAAAACGAAGAGTTCGAACAAGAGAGACAGGGAAAGAGAGAAGAAGAGAAAGAGCGAGGGAAACAGAGAAGGAGAAGCAATGAGCACAAGAGAGGCAGGGAGCAAGAGAAGAAGAAAAAGAGCGAGGGAAACAGAGACGGAGAAGGAATGAAGACAAGAGAGACAGGGAGCAAGAGAAGAAGAAAAAGAGCGAGGGAAACGGAGACAGAAAAGGAGAACAAATGAGGACAAGAAAGACAAAGAAAGGAAGCGATGGGGAGAAGAGAGGAGAAGCCAGAAATAATAAGAGTAAAAGACAAAAAAGGGTGAGGGAGAAGGAAAAAAAAGGAGAGGCCAGAAATAGAGAGAGTAAAACAGAAAGAAAAAGAGAAAAAGGGAAAGAGGGAGAGAGGACTAGAGAGGACACAAGGGAGAGAAGAAAGAAGACAGAAATGAAGAGAGTAAAAAAGAATGAAAGAGAGGGACAAAGAGAGAAGCTTGAAGCAAAGAGAGTAAAAGAGAAAAACAGATATTGGAAATACGTGTCACCATAGTGCGAATAAATAAAGAAGTAAAAACGATATTTTTCTGTTGAGTAAAACAATTTTTCCCATAAATACATAGTTATTCGTCAAGTCGATAAAGGAATGTAAGAAAATCAACAAATGTTCTGTACGCATATTCCTATTATTTGCAATGCTCGTATCAAGTGAGTAGCAAAATAATAGCAACAGTAATAGAATAATAATGGTGACAGTTATAGAATAGTAATGGTAACAATAATAGAATAGTAATAGTATAGTAATAGTAACAGAATAGTAACAGCAATAGTAACAGGATACTAAATACTGAAGAGTAGTATTTATCATTGACTTCGACCACTTTTATCGCGACCGGCGCAAGCAGCGGCCGCTGCAAAGATGAACGTTCACCCCTAGAACAGACGGCCATTAGATTTCTTACACCCTGTACATACGGGGGCGTATGTCGCGCGCCACGAGCAGATAGGAAGCGGGGAGAGGTCACTCGGCGCAGATCGATGTGAATATTTTCCGGACGGCCTCCTCTTCGAGAATTGACCGAAATAACCGGCCGCCGTACTTTACGGCTTTGTGCAGCATATGATACCAGAGACGACGGTTACGCGCACCTATACCTCTCAATTTTAACCCGCCCCTTCGCATATTCTCTCTATCTATCTTTCTCTCTTTCTATCTCTATCTCTCGTTTACTACTTTCCTCCTCGCGATCCCCGTCGATTTACTTTTTCAATAGTTTTTCGGCCGTTTGATTTTATTCCCCGGTTCGATTCGCGTGCGTGCATTGTACCGCGACATCGAGCCGCACGAAAACTGCTTGCATTGATAAAGATCCTGTTGCTGGCGATCGTAAAGCCGTCCGACTATAGTGCTCGTCCGTTGCCTCGGCGTCAGGGGCTGTCGCAGTGGACACCGGGTCGCATTTACCTCGCTCAGAATCATTTCATAGACAATCACTTCACCGACAGGATTTCTTTTTACTTTCATTGAGTCGCGCTCAAAGTTTTGCCGTTCTATTTAGCTCCGTCGACGCAGATGAATAATACAGCGTGTAGTATGCACGCGTCGCACAGGTGACAGGCGAACAAGCACTTACTTCGTGGCTACTCGTACACGTATATTAAAAATGTTAAAAAATTAACAAGAAAGTTTATACTTCTTGTTAGGCTGCATTTACATCGATGCTGGAATAATGATTGAAGAAGAATAACGTTGCATATCGTCGAAGAAGAAGGGCGTATAGTTGTTAGACTTATGGCCAAGGGTTAAAGGTGATTACAGTCGTAGAATTATGAAACAAACTTTATATTTTGCAATCATTTAAATTACAAAATCACCTTGGAAGTTGGAAGAGTGCGAACGTACTTCTTGACCAGGACTGCACGCCCCAGAAGTCGACGTCGAATCGAAGTGATCGTGGTCGATGAAGCGATCGACGAAGAAATGATAATCAACGCGGCGAGGATGTTTCGCTACGGCCTGGGTCATTGAATGAGATGCAAATTTCGACGCGCAGTTGTGTCGGTCGTTCATTCTGCTTAAGATTCTCCAGGCGTTCGAGGGAAATGCGACACTTAATCCGTGTGTTTTGCCTTCCGGCAGTTGCGCCTGAAATTTTAACGCGACCAGTCACGTCTTATTCCCTCAGCAACGCCTCCTCGTTTTCACGCTGAGGAGGCTGTAATATTTTTAGCACTCACTTGGAGCTTTCCCGGGTTTATTTTGGCCTGTTTCGCTCCTGCCGGAAGAATAATCAACGAAGGATAATAATAAAAGGCACGGTTATTAAATTAACGAAGGTAGCAACATCAAGAATTTGTATACCCCGCGGTTACATCCTGCCGTGCCACCTTAATTACATTTATTATTAACGTTACGCACACGAAGCACTCCCATTGTTTTACATTTTTTTATAAAAATAGATCCAGTTTCCTCAAATCTCTTAACCAAATCTCAATGTGTGCCCAAAAAATTACGTAATTTACGATGGGTAATTTTTATCGAACACTGATTTGCATCGACAATTTTAATAAATTCAACACAAATTAAAATTGTCTCTGAAAGTGGCAAGGAACAAACATGGCATTTGACAGACATTCTCATTCGACATCCTAAAGCTACTTTTTTGGATAACCCTGTATTTTTACGCAGTCTTCACATTTTATGACTGTCGTTCTTCACATTTTGTCGGCTTTCTACCTTTGGTCTTTATCAGTTTTATTTTGTGTCGTTAATTCTGTACTTGGTCTTTTATATTTGTTGCTGTATTCTTGCCCGTTCTTCGAGCGGAGAATTTCATAAAGTTCTTTGTTTTTAATCGACGCCGACCGTAGTTGTTTTATCTCATCTTGAAGAAAGTGAACACTCTTATTTCTCATTATTGTTGGGCAACGAGAAACGCTGCAACAGTGACAATAATTCATTCTTGTCCTCTCGCGAATGTGAAAGATCCGTTTTGGATGTTTCTCGAGGGCGGCCGCTTTGTGACAGGTTAAGGGACAGATGAATGCGGAGCCGTACCGGTTTCTGCGTCACAGTTCGCTCTACTAAAAGCACTCTGGGCCACTAATTAGAATTTGAAGGGGATGGGTACACCTTTTCCGAAGGTCGGAGGATGGAACCTCGTATCGAAGAGCCAATACGTGATTTCAGTACGGACGGCCGGGTAGTCCAGCCAGTCCGGTCCGGCTTTCATCTGCGGTTAACCCACGTTAAAGCATTTCGCGTATATTCCTGATATCGATCGACACACAGACGGTATTGCCCGGCTTTTGCTATAACCCCGGTCACCGATCTCTTGGCGAGAAAAAAGAATTCAACGAAAAGAAATTAGCGCGACGAAAAAATAAAAGAAAACCTGCCGACCGAAGGAGCGCAGCGCCCCAGGGAGAAGAAAGGAAAAATTTCTGGAAAATTTATGGCAACAGGAGCCTGAATAGAGTTGAACAATTATTTGCACGGTATAAGAGAGCTAAATATTGAATCTCGGTATCGCTGCTGCCTTAATTAAATATTCTCTTACGCCGAAAGCAGTTTAAACGCTGTTTCGCGTGTGTGGTTTAAGCAGGCGAACAGCGGTCTATTTTTATAATATATAATTGACGGCGCTTGGGATCGCGGTTTTAATTATTCATTTGTTTAAAATGTATTTTTCAAGATATTTCCTGTATACGAAGGAAACGTACGTCTCGATGTTTATTCATTATTAAATTATTAAACATAAAGTAGAAGATTTTGTAGTTTTAATATTGTAAAGACATATAACAAATTCGTTTCTAATCATTTCTTCCATATTGAACATGAAATGCTGAATTGAAACGTTTATGTGAACATATTAAAGATAAAGTAGGAGATTTAGTACTTTTAATGTTGCACAGCCAGCTAACACATTCGTTTCTAATTATTTCCTCGGGTATTGAATGTTCTCTTCATACAATATCGAGCAGTTTCATTCCTCGAATTTTGGTAGACGCAAATACCTTTTGTTTGCACGTTTATTGATACAGATATAGGCTGGACATTAATCTCGCCGTGACATTGAATAATCTGGTATAATACAGTGGGGTGGCAGCCAATATTGGCATAAGCGAAATATGGGCTCGTTCCTTTCGAGGAGGTCCATGATTGCAAGGCATTTCGGGAATGGGTCTGACTTATGGTACAAACTTTAAGGGCATTCGCTATGGATCACTGTATATCGACCAAATTTTTTAGTTACATGCATTTGTTGTCTTCTTCCGATTGAATATTGTTTATTCGTCTATTAGAGTTTGCAGCTTTGTTTCATCGACTTTCCTCATTTTTCTTCGTTTCCTTCACACAATACAAATTTGATACATTCCTGGCACAACGTCGTATTTTTTTTTACACTTTTTCTCTACATTGAAGTATACAATGAGCTGATACATGATAAAAGAATATCGACATGCGCAGAAACGACATTACTTTCTGGTGCTCGTAATATATGCTGAACTGTTTCAGAAAGTTTAAGAACCTACGATTACCAGTTTCATCTTTGTTGCCGCGAACGAACTTTTCATTTAAACTCAGTCTCAGCCAATTGGGTCATAAAGATTTACATTTATAACCGTAGACGTTTATACACGAAATTATGAATACTAAAAGTAATGGGAAATTACATGAACTTCGTAAGAAACTCGGTTGTAAAAGCTTCAGGCTGCAGTAGCAGCTCGAGATTTTTGTTTCGTGGATCTTGAATCAACAGAAGAGTTGTAAATGCATTTCAACTTGCATTTTCAACTGCAGACTTCTCTCATATAGCATACCTACTTTATGAATGTAGTTAAATCAAACAGAGATTTTTTACGAGTTTAAATAGAAATGTGAACAGTGTGTACACATATTAATAAAATCCTCCCTTCCCTTTTATAGTTTATTAGTACCTTTTTCCCCACTATTATTCAAATTAAGGGATAGGTTCTTATTCATTACCGACTACTACCTCTGCAATTTTTCAAACTCCGATTAATTTTGTCCACATACAGTATTTACAAAAATAGTCAACTATGCCCTATCTGAAAACAGAAGTACCCCTGTCACATAGAAATAAGCAAACCCTTTTGAAACCAGCGTACGTGCCGGCATTAATCCTTCTACAAACTCAGTGAAATTAATATTCTACAATATTTAGCATGCAGGAAAATTGCGGGAACGAATGAGAAATTCGGAATGTCGGTGACGTTTGAAAGAATGGTTACGCGAGAACGGATTCCGGGTAGAGCAAGTGAAGTGGCGTGTAGGAAGACGAGGCTCGGTCGCCAAATTCCGCAGACAGTTTGATCAATCTGTCACCGACCTTGTATCGCCGGGATCCAGTGTTTCGCTCGGTACATTGCTTTTGTACTTACTGTAGCTATTTGTTACAGGGTCCACAAAGCATACTACGCGCTTCGTTTGTTGACTCTCGACCCAAATAGAGCACCGGACCAACCGACGCCGATGACTGTGCTACCTTCGGTTCACGGTTTCAGATCGCCATGCGGAAAAGGCTTGGGATATCAAGTGCGTGCGACAAAGATAGTCGACAGGGAATTGTACCGATTGACGATTGTCCACGGGACTAGACGGCAAATTGAACTAGACGACGGGGATTTTCCGAGAGGACGTAACATACACGTACCAAGCTGCACACGCGGTGCCTCGTCTCGACTACGTCGGCCATTTGCCGGAAACAGAGGGTGATTACAATCGAAATAGAATCTAGAGTCATACGGCCAGAAAGAAAAGGATTCGGAGAAACAGAATGCTCGATAGGGAATGCTGAAACCAATCACTAGAGCAAAGTGGGTTCCGCTGTCGATCTTCGACCACTTCTGCGACGATAATATCCTTTTAGCAGCGGCTCGTTAAAAAATAAATTACAAGCTGCCACAGCCGGAACGGCTCCAAGAATGGGCCCATGTAGCCTCCCAGTGCGGTTACAGAGACTCTGAGAAAACTTGGTCAACATCCTCATTTAATTACGCAGATTAAAATCATTGAATTGGCTGAGTTGTTCAGCGAGAATCAATGAATAGCTTAAGGGGGGAAATCCAATTGAAAGCCAGAAATTTGCAAGACTGCAGAATTTTTTTCGACACAAAGAAATGATGGTACATTTTCGAAACTTTGGAATCTATTAATATCTATATTAGAGTACAAAAATATATTTTTTTAATCTACAAATTTTCGAAATGAACGTCTGATTGCTAACATATTCCAACAAGCGATTGGTTCTAAATGCGAAGCTATTCAGATTTTTAAAATGTAACAATCTTCAATTCCCCCTTTGTTCTTGACATCCTACTTCATTCTCTTTATTTTTCTAAAGTAAAATAGTCGCTTTCAGTGGCCCGTAAAGCTAGTGTTGAGTATTTGACACTGTAAGAACTGACCTGTCTTCTAAATTTATAGTTATTGGTAGAGTCGCGGTGATCACAACAACCACAGCAGACTGAGCGGCGTCACCCATCGAGTCGGTCGAAATCTCTTTAATATATTCCGTTCGAGTAGCGGCCACGCGGTGCGGAATACGCGAGCGCGGTAACGTTCGCGACCAGCCGGGTTGAATAAAATTTATTAGTCGTGCTATATCCCGGTCATGACGGCGGATCTTATCCCGTGGTATATCTCGCGAGAACTCCATTCGGTTCGATGAAACTGGGTCACCGAGATTTTCTTGATGCAGCGCGGACGGCCATCCGAGAGACGGCCGTGTCGCAAAAACACCGAATGCAAATTGCTGTTCTTCTTTCGGCGTCGTCGACTCGAGTGGCATCGCGAGATCCGACGGAATCGGTCCTTGCACATCGCGCACCACCCCCGCAGCCAAGTTTACCGTCGAGAAATCATAAACGTTCCATCATCCGAGTGCGTTCCGCTCGTTCGTACGTGAAACAAAAAAAGAAAAATGAAAAAGGAACGAGCTTTCTCCGAAGCTCGGTTAGCCCTGCCGCGCGCGGTATGTAAACCGGACGGCTTCGCCCTCAGCTTTCTTTTGTTTGCCCCTGAGGCGAAAGCCCGACAAAGTGGGCAACCGGGAACTTTCCCAACTTTTTCACGGCCCACGAACTTTCTCGCCTTTTTTTCGACGCGCGGAAGCACTTTAACGCGTTCCCGATCGCGCCGCTGTACCGCGACTTCAGCATTCGGGAAAGTAGATCTTTGAAGCCGATACTGTGGAAGAATGTACGAGGAATATGCTAGGATATTTACGATGCACTGGAATGTGCTATAACAAGATACAATATACTAGAACATTCTATAATATGCTAGAATATAGTAGAATATCCTATAATGTGCTAGAATGCGTATGACATTACGATTAAATTCACTCAGAAAAGATGGTTTTCCAGTGATTCCAGTATTAATTGCGTAATATTAAATATTTTCAACTATTATCATAAATTTGTTCTGATAGTAGACACGAGGTTTCGCTCCTTTGAAAGCAAAACCATAAAAAGTATGCATTTGAAGACTTCACAAAATTTGAATTTGTTGAAATCAAAATGCCATTGGCACAAAAATCTGTATCAATTTAAAACATATTATAACATGCAGTAAACCAAAGCAGACGATCATATTATCAATTGGTCTAATAACTGAATGTTTAATAACATTCATCGCAACGTCATTTAATGGGACAACAATTAACATTTCACGTAGATGGTTGTGCAAGAACATTAATAAAGTACAAGTTATTAATATTACAATGACGATAATAATGGAATTAAATATTTTAAATAGACCAGCGGCGTGCGGTATAAAGCATTCTAACTTTAATTAGTATAATCAACTGTAGCGTAGACTACATTTATGGAATATTAATTAAAAGGATAATACGACCGCCACGCGATCAACGTATCGTTTCGATTAAACCAATTCCGAAAGGTGGTAATAAAACAAAATAGTATTGCGCTATTTGCTGTAATATTTTCACTATACAGCACCATGGCGATTAAAATATCCAGCGATTCCTGACGGACTACTCAAGGACCTTCGTAGTCCATCAGTCAGCCCGAAGGACTCGAGAGACCCCGAGGGAACTGCCGAGGAACTTTCAAGCCTCACCTGTAGGCCTCGCGGACCGTAAAAACTTCTAAAAGATAACCAAAGAAGTTTCAAGGTCTTCCAGTGGGCTCTAAGAGTCTCGAAGATTCTTCAACAACTGCCGAGGGATCCTCGCAGGTGTGGCGGCTCTATTTCCTACACTTGCCACCAGATGGACAAAATTGGACGACTTTCTCGCTAGAACCTAATCCCGATTCATATACAGGGCGTGCCTCGGTTTAAGGATCAAACTTTGTCAGTATATTCTGTGGCACTAAATAAGAAAATGATGTTGTGCAAACATAGGTCACGCAGAGCTTTATTAAAAAGGTATAACAAAATTGCGGAATGTAAAGAATGTCCCACACCGTGGGACACACTGTATATGCGACAAGTCCTCTAGCAGGCCTAGAACAACTCGCGAAATTCGCGCAATTTTATGGGGACTTTTTCAAGCGCCAACGCGCCATCTTTCAAGTCATTTAGGTCCCAGATACCTCGTGACAGGAGCCAAAAACAGAGTCAAAGTGGACGCAATTCTAGTTAACGTGGTTAGAGGCGATTGTACGTTTCATGGGAGTCAAAGGGAGAGTTCGAAGTAGCCAGGTGAAGATTTCCAGGTCTTGAACCTTGCAGTCCCTCAGGCTATTCTTAGGAGAGGCCTCTCGTGTCCGAAGATTGAGAGACACGGGTTAGTTCCGGCTTTGTGCCTCCGTTTATGCGGGACGATTCAGCCACGGGAGAATCCCATTTATGCGATCTGTACTTTAGTTTAATTTAACCCTTTCGTTACGGCAAGTTTCGGCACGCACCATATGGCGGGAGTTATGTCGCGGTCTGCACTGGGAACGACGAAATTTTTCGCTAAGAAAATATTGAAGTGCAATGCGTTTGCATTCAACCTATCGAGCACTGTTGTTGTTAACTTTTTGCACTGCCAGCAATTTTAATCCCGGAATCGAGACATTCTTTGACTTGCATTGCTATGTCATGTTCAACGCTACTCAAAACTATCTACCTTTAAACCTTATCAGTTCTCATTTCGTTCCCAACTATATTATTGCTATATCATTTAATTGGAAGATGTTCAACGCTATTAAAAACCATGTTGGTGTATGAAACTTGTATACTTATGAGTTGAAAATCTTTGTCAGATGTTGAAACTAGAAAATGGCGTCAATGACGCGGTTTGACAGTAACTATATTGACAACTAGTATTTATACACGGTTGATATCGAGCTCGCTGATTTACTATATCGTAGAACGTGTACACTCGCTACAGTACGAAATCACGATCTCATCGTTAAAACTACAATTTACGGGATCTCGTAAGAAAGCTTGTGACCCAGTTCGATGAACTACATCAAACGATTCGTGTGACACGGTAGAAACGTGCCAGCATCTCGCAAATAAAAGCAAGTGGAATGTAAATACGTGCGGCCGAACTTTTCCGAGTTAATTTGCATTAGGTCGGACCAAGAATCGACTGGCGATCGGTCGCGGAATTAATCCTGCCCTGGTTTATCTTGACCCCCATCAGAGAATTCAATCTCTTCGGACGAATCAGCCAGTACCCCTACAAAAGGCATTTCAGAAAGGAAGTATCATTCTAATGCGCCAAAAAATAATGAAATAATGTTAATATTATTCTATGCAAATGTTCAACTATTAAAATTCGCGGCCTCTCAAGGAATCTACCTTGCAGCAGTGGGGATAATATTTTAGTAATTATCCTGGAATTATTCGAGCAGTTAGAACGACTTTACTGTACAACGGTCGCGGAACTACTGACGGAATCCGTAACACATAGAATCGCTTCGATTCAATAGTTATGGCCAAAACTTCGAATCAATTCCCGCGGAATTCAAAACTTAGAACTCTTGAAAGTCTTAGAAGTCTTAAAAGCGTCCATAGTCTTGGGAATCTTGAAAGCTTCAAAACTTTTGAAGTCTTTGAGAAATTTACACTCCTGAAAATCTTGAAATGTCATCGAAAACTATACAAAAATCCTCCGACTGAATAACATCCAAACACACTGCGAAAGGTCTGTCATCTCTGCAACAATCCATTCTCCCACAATAAATTCCCAAAGACGAGACATCTGTAAACAACTTACTCAAACAATCTCCTCAAAGCCTCCACAAACATAATTAACACTTTACCGACCGGAAGCGTATTAATAGGTCCTTCAATAATTGCACTGTAACAAAAGAAGGTTTAAAAAGCTGCTTTTGCATCGTAATTTGTAACCAAATTATTGGACAACGTTACTGAGGATGTCATGCTGATTTACAACAAAAATTGCTGTCGCCGTTGAGGGATCCATTAAAAAGTTTTCAGTGATGGATTATGAACTTAAAAGATTCTGAAATAATAGCCGGTCGGTAAAGAGTTAATAAAAACACCGAAAATGAACGTACGCTTCGATGCAATCAAAGAATCCTCTTCAAACCTCGACAAACATCATGAAACCTCGGCAAACCGTAAAATCCAAACGACCTCCAACAAAAATCACGTAAATCTGTTCACGCAGAATCAGCCCCTGTGCTCTCGCACCACGATTCCGGTCCCATTCTCGACGAGGAAGTAATTCGACAGAATCTCGTGAAAAGAGCATAATTTCGATAGCCTCGCCGGATGGCTTCCGATGACCGATGGAAAAAGTATCCGGTGCGATCGACACACCGAAAACGGAGAAGTTGCCCGGAGGAAAGCTCGCGGAAAGTTTTCTGACCGACTGCTCGATCATCGGGCCCCGAGGGAAAAAGAGGCGACACCGTTCCCAATTTTCGTATCCAGCTCGCGCGAATACCGAACAGAGACCCGCTTTTATCCGGACGGTATTCTTCGTTTAAGAGACTTTAGCCGAGAGACGGAAGCCGAAAAGTTTATTTGGTTTGCGATCATAATATTTGCCGGAGTCAAACGTCTTTGACTTCGGGAGACTCTTCGCCAAATGAAATTCCAAGTTTCCACCGTGAAACCCGTATATAGGATTTGACAGTAAACTAGACGCGCGGAAAAGTCGAAACAGCAGAACCGAGCAAGGACGCATAACAATTCCGAAGTAAACCTAATGCGAACGCTGTCAGTACACATCAGGCAGATCACCTTCCGCGATGATAACAATATTTACCCGAGGAAGTAATTGAACGCTTGCTTGTTACGTACGAAGAATATTATTTCGTTCGAGTCTAATTCAAACATCTTTCGAATTCGTGTCTGACAAGAAACGCCTTAATCTCCTTGGACCTCGCTAGAAATTATAAACACTGAGGAGTGTGACCATACGCGATTGTATATCACCCTATGCACTCCCTCCAATCAACCCTTCTCCATTTTCGAGGGTACATATGCAAGTAATAATTATTAAGGGTACGTGAAACACTATTTTTACCTACAATAGCTCCATTGTATATATTTCCTTTCCTGCATGTGAAATTAATTACTATTACTCGTAATTACAACATTAAAATTGTTATCGATTTCTTTACTGTAAATTTTAATAGTTTCAATAACTGAGGACAAAATTGTAAATGCCAAAATTTCACTTATTTAGATTCTGTGCAATTTTTGCTACAATTTAACAAAGAACTCCATTCAATCGATTTCTGCAAAAACAATTCTGTAATTTCAATAATTGCAAAAGTAAAGTGTTAAATCGCAACGGCTCGTAAAAAATCATAGTAACCTGCGTAGTCTATCAAAATTATATCGGATGTGAATCAGGTACTATCGAGAAAGTCGTCCATCTGTCTGCGAGAGCTGAAGGTACAACGCTGCCATAATTGCAATCGTTTCTAACGCCTCACAAAATTCATGAATAACGTCCAAGACTAAACGCACAATTTATGCAAAAGTTTGAAGGCATAATACCAATGTTTATTGGAAAATAGACTGGATAGTTTGAGAATCTGGGGAACCGAATATCCATCGAAGCCGATGACCCCGCGCTTTTCAAGCTGGCACAACTGCCGTCGAAGTTCGTCGCAGGCCTAATTGACATACATGTGTCTCCGTCAATTTACCGCTGGCAAACTTTGACGTAGTTCGCGAAGACGCGTCACGCACCGAGCGTAAGCGGCGCATAAACGAGAGAAACAAACCGTATTGTTCGTGACATACTTAACAGTTAAACTGCTAATTAGCGCGCAAGCATGGAAATTCTGATCCTCGTTAATTCGAGCGTGAATTGTTTCAACCGTGTCGACGTTTCCCTGTCGGGAGAAATAACGAAAAACGCAGAACGAGAGAGATAAAGAGTGATAAAGCGCGAAGGAGGAGAGAGAAGAAGCTGGGGGGAGATATTTCTCCTTTTCTAGCAAGCGGAAAATTTCATTTCGTCGAATCCTCGAAACGGGCAGAATTTTTCTCTCAGCTTTTCCGAAATCGCTCGGCGATGGGTAAAATCAAGGATCAATGATTCCTGCTTCGTAGACAACATTCGAGATTTTTCTCGACAAAGAGCCTCGAATGCCAGAAGAAAATGGAACGCGTTTTCTCGCTCAATCGGTGAGATCCTAGAACAACGGTTCGAATAATATTTTTCACGGCTTCCCCGTGGAGGTGAACGGTAGGAATCGAATTTCCGTCGAATTTTACAGCGAGACGGATAAGGGGATCTCTAATAATATTGAAATATTTCACTTCAAAGCGCGTCCCGATAATACAACACCGTTTCACCTCCCGTTTTCCACGTCATTTCCGGTTTTTCTTCGTTTTTCGGCGCAAGCAGAGCGTATCTATCGAAAAACACACGTATCCCGCGATATCGACGTCTGTTAATGAGCGAAAAAGTAGAAATAATAATAAAATGCCGACGGTTGCGCGCGAGCACGGTGCAACAATGCATCGGAAAGAAAAAACTGTCGAAATAATTGTTACGATAGCCAACGGGAATTATTTCCTCGGTATAGACCGTGAGAGTCGTCGAAACGGGGGGAAATGAAAAAGCCAAACGGATTGGTAGCCGCGATATGAATTGAAATTCATCAGCAATGAACTGAAATATCAGGGAAATGCTCCTTGCCTGGATAAACGGTTGCCTAATGCAGAATCGAACGCGTCGATGTATTTCATTTTTTAAAATATCTCCACGCCGTTCCGCCGTCTGCGTCAGAAATTTGATTGAAAAAATATTTTTATTTCTTCCATTTTGTCGCAGCAGACGAACTTCAATCTTCCAATTAATTATGCCAATGTTGTCTTATTTTATATTCATTATATCGATTGGCGTGATACACGAATTCACCCAGATATTTTCATTTTGCATAAATATGAGCGGTGTAGTTTATATGTAGTTAACATATGCAATAATAAATCGAAACACATTTTGAAAGGATTGAATTGAATACTGAATAAAATCGTATATCTAGTTTGTTATCTCAATGGCAATTTTCCAAAGAATTATGTCAATGTTGATTTATTTTATATTGATTATCGAATTCATGAAGATTGCATCAAAGTGTGATGTATGAATTTACGCAATTTTATATTTTGCATAAATGTTCACAAAGGTCTCGTAGTTGTCTAATAAAGAAGGTTGAAATCCATTCAAAATGTCACACAATAAATTGTAATATATTTTCAAATGGTTGAATTGCATGCTGAATTGTAGAATACATATTGTTTCATCACCTCGGCTGTATTATTCCAATTAGTTTAACATATGATGCCTTATAGCGTGCAAACTATAAATTCATAAATTCTAAATCAAATTGTGATTGATAAATTTAGCCAGAAAATTTTCATTTTACATAAATATTCGTAGATTAGTCAAAGGTTTCATAGTTGTATAGCAAAGAAGCTTGAAATCCAGTCGGAACGTTGCAAATTAAATTGAAATATATTCCGAAAGGGTTGAATCGCATGCTGAATCGTGTAATACATATTGTTTGTTATCTCGGCAGCATTCTTTCGAGCAATTTCACCGGCACAGTCGAATCGCATAAGCGGCTACATTGGGCAGAGCGGTGAACACGTCCGGCGCATGGCATTGTTGGAAACTATCGCAACGGTTCGTCTAATCGGCGACTATCAACTCGTGGAAAACGTACGGTCCACGGTAATTGCGTCCTCTGGTGCTCGAAGTTAGTTCGATAAGAGATAGCGGGCCGTTCGTAAACGTGGAAAGTGTCACCGTACAAGAAGCGACTGGTTATCTCTGCTCCGATTAACTCACACGACGCCGTAATTGTTTTGTAATGCTGTTTCGATAAAATTCTAGTGCCACTGCTTTGTTACTTACGGTAATTTAAATCAACTGGGACAGACAGACATGCAGACAGAGAGATAGAGAGAGAGAGAGAGAGAGAGAGGAGAGACCGTAGAATTAATTTACCGCGTGCGCAAAGCAAATGTGCTCACAGCGCGTTGCTGTTTGTAATATTAGACATTTTGTGAATACGGAATGAACTGTAGGGACGGAGACTTTAATTTGCAAGGGAATTTTGACGTAGTTGGAACAGGTGACCTGATGGTGGGGGAAAATCGAAATGGCACCGGCAAATTAACATTTGTGGACATTACTGCGAAAAGGGCTTATACCAGGTCTGTAAATGTGAAAGCCATATTTTAAATTTTCATTATAAACGCGGATAACTGATTTGGAAATTTAAGAGCCTTTTAAGGCCCTAATTAAAAAGGGCCTTTTTCAAAGAAGATTATAAAATCAGAAGAACAAGCAAAATCGCGGAAAAAATAGTCCAGAAGTTTATTCCTTAATGAGATGTCGAGATTTGTTAAAATTGATTCGAAGAGCGTACGCCGAGTAGAAATCTTTCGTAGACGCAATTCAGCAGAGCTTCGTTTCTCGTTGGAACTCGTAGAATTCGTAGTCAAAGCGGGAGAAAGGGTCTAGTTCATGCAAAGCGGAGGGTTTCTCCGAGAAGAAACTTCAGAGAAGAAAGAACCGTGCGAGCTTGAAGATCGACGGCTGTAAAACATCCCTGTTTCCGCGCGATTAATCGAACTCATCCCCGAAGCGCGGCAGGAATCGCGTTTAGCTCCAATTAAAGTGGCGCGCACTCTTTCCAGGGACTTCCGCAGACAGAGCAATCATTGTCTTCGAAACTTTCGCCCGTCTTTGAGAGAAGCGTCACAATGTAGCTCTCGGCTTTTTCCCTCTGCTCGTCCTTCCCTCGAACCCTTTTCCCCCGTAGTCTTCCCGCGCCGGCACGGAATTCTATCTGAACTTGCTCGAGATATTTTATGCCGACCTGCTCGAGGACTTCGCGAACGGATAATAACGCGATGCTCGTCGATTTTAAACCGATCGAAAGTCGCTTTCCAGTCGAGTATTAATAGCCTGCACAATCGTGGCTTCGACTGTTCAAACATCCTGCAGATAATTGCACTTCCTAGCCTTGCTTTGTATTCTAATAACCGCGGATCTCAACGCCAATCACAGCAGGTCGAACGATCGTGTTCAGATCTTCTATTTTACATTGCAGAGGCTCTATCGCAAGACCTGATTGAATAAATATTACAAATTAATACTAGCTAGCTCTACATTTGAAAGACGGTATACGTAAAAATCGGTAACGGATTGTGTAGCAGTGGGAAGACTAATCGTTGTCTGTCTGTCCATCTAGTGGCGAGCACAGGAAGTAGCCACCGCAGTGCTTTGCTCATTTCAATCGCTGGAAGATTGTAAATTAAGCCTGGACCAATATGGGAAGACATATTAAGTATGGAGAAAGTTTTAGATATGCTCAATCCTGTAATTTCCATAAAACAACACGTCCCTCTTTGTGCTCTGCAGGTTTTTTTTTAATATAAAGTATTTTAAACAATTTATATAGGAATATAAACTACCTTACCTTAAATCTAAATAATATTCTATTTTCTGTTTGTTAACAATTAAAAATTATGTTTGTTTAAAACATTAAAACAAGACATTAAAAATTGTCAAGAGTCTTAAGATTTTCTGCTATCGAATTAATTTTGATTCAAAACTCTGCCGTGATCGATCAGCTTGGAAACTTGCAAGGACACAGAACGGAATGTGCTTTCTTGAAAAACGTCCTCGATGAAGATGTCATAGGTCAGCTGTTCAGTCGCGACGAAAATTCCACAGTTTTTGACACATCTCCCCCCGATTTTGAGCGTAGCGATCGAGTCAGCTCGTCGGTTCTTTTTCGAAAGCCACTAAATGTTCCGTTCACGTCTGAAATCGTCCGTAGTAAACCTTCCTAAGACCGTAACCGTCTTTACTGTCACTTCGTCGAACGAGCAACCACTGAAGTATGGAAGATCGTCGCTCCGCCCGAGGATGAGCGATAGATCCTCGTGGCAATAGGACGGGCAAATGGACTCGTCGCGCAAGTTCATGCAGTTTTTATCAGACCAATCCTCGCCGGTTTATTCGCGTTATCCGACCACCGGGACGCCGTTCATATCTCAATCCGACTTCTCATTACTCTCTCTCTCTCTCTCTCTCTTCTCCTCCGTTTCTCTCCGATCTCTCTAACATTCTCTTGCCCCCTCTCGAGCAATCCTTCGGGGAGTTTATCGCGTCCTAACTAAGCGAACAGTGGCCTGAGAGATTCGCCAGGTTCGATTCGTGGACACACGCAAACAAGCCGGAAGCCCCCAGCCTTCGTTGCAAACTTTGATCTCGATATTAACTTCATCCGTCACCGGACTCTCTCCACCTCCATATCGTAAAAACGTTTCCCGGCTGGGAAAATATTTGCTCGCGCCTCTCGACAACTGCCGTAGGGAAACGTCTCTGCGCAGAGCCAGCCTCAGCTGAGCTGGGTCGGATCTCCGTGAAATCTACGCTCGTAAGAGAACCGTACCAAGTTAAAAATCTGAACCGAATCTCTCCCTTTCTTTCTTTCTCTCTCGATCACTCGTCTCCGACGAATTTTTTACCTCTAATTAATTAATTCTGCCGAGGGAGAAGCGGAGACTACGGAGCCACTCGACTACGATTTTTGGAGCATTAAACGGCTAATGGAAATTGATGGCGGAACAACCGCGATGTGACTGGGAATCGCCGAGAATTGCCGCCGCGAATGTTGATGGGGAAATTGAATTTTTGCATTTGCTCGCGCGACGATGCAAATATTGGGTTGTCCGGAAAGTTTCTGACGATTTGAAACGCAACGCATAAAACTGACGAAAATTCACGTATCGTAGCCGAGATTTTTAAAACTTCCCATAGCTTAAATGAAAGCTGGAAGAACGCACTATAAGATAGGGGTACTCAAATCTTAAAGAAATCACTATGGCATTTAGGGCAATTAATTAATTGCAATCACCAGCTCAGGGGGGTTTGCCACGACTTTCATGGGTTTCTCCCAAATGATTTCAGAACGTGTTTCTTGAGAGTTTTAATACTTCCAATAGCTTAAATTAAAGCTGGAAGAACGCACTACAAGATAGGGGCACTCCAAACTAACAAAAATCACTGTGGCACTTAGGGCAATTAAT
>CM052095.1:8240237-8293268 GCA_028453745.1 Agapostemon virescens | reverse complement strand
CTAACAAAAATCACTGTGGCACTTAGGGCAATTAATTAATTGCAATTACCAGCTCAGGGGGGTTTGCCAGGACTTTCATGGGTTTCTCCCAAATGATTTCAGAACGTGTTTCTTGAGATTTTTAAAACTTCCCATAGCTTAAATGAAAGCTGGAAGAACGCACTATAAGATAGGGGCACTCAAATCTTAAAGAAATCACTGTGGCATTTAGGGCAATTAATTAATAGCAATCACAAGCTCAGGGGGGTTTGCCACGACTTTCATGGGTTTCTCCCAAATGATTTTATAATGTGTTTCATGAGATTTTTAATACTTCCCATAGCTTAAATTAAAGTTGGAAGAACGCACTATAAGATAGGGTCACTCAAATCTAGCACAAAACACTGTGGCCCTTAGGGCAATTAATTAATTGCAATCACCAGCTCAGGGGGGATTGCCAGGACTTTCATGGGTTTCTCCCAAATGATTTCAGAACGTGTTTCTTGAGATTTTTAAAACTTCCTACAGCTTAAATTAAAGCTGGAAGAACGCACTAAAAGATAGGGTAACCCAAATCTAGCAAAAAACACTGTGGCATTTAGGGCAATTAATTAATAGCAATCACCAGCTCAGGGGGGCTTGCCTGGAATTTCATGGGTTCGTCCCAAATGATTTCTGAACGTGTTTCTTGAGATTTTTAATACTTTCCATAGCTTAAATTAAAGCTGGAAGAACGCACTAAAAGACAAGTTCACCCAAATCTAACAAAAAACACTGTGGCATTTAGGGCAATTAATTAATTGCAATCACCAGCTCAGGGGGGTTTGCCTGGAATTTCATGGGTTCGTCCCAAATGATTTCTGAACGTGTTTCTTGAGATTTTTAATACTTCCCATAGCTTAAATTAAAGCTGAAAGAACGCACTATAAGATAGGGGCACTCAAATCTTAAAGAAATCACTGTGGCATTTAGGGCAATTAATTAATTGCAATCACCAGCTCAGGGGGGTTTGCCTGGAATTTCATGGGTTCGTCCCAAATGATTTCTGAACGTGTTTCTTGAGATTTTTAATACTTTCCATAGCTTAAATTAAAGCTGGAAGAACGCACTAAAAGATAAGGTCATCCAAATCTAACAAAAAACACTGTGGCATTTAGGGTAATTAATTAATTGCAATCACCAGCTCAGGGGGGTTTGCCTGGAATTTCATGGGTTCGTCCCAAATGATTTCTGAACGTGTTTCTTGAGATTTTTAAAACTTCCCATAGCCTAAATTAAAGCTGGAAGAACGCACTACAAGATAGGGGCACTACAAACTAACAAAAATCACTGTGGCACTTAGGGCAATTAATTAATTGCAATTACCAGCTCAGGGGGGTTTGCCACGACTTTCATGGGTTTCTCCCAAATGATTTCTGAACGTGTTTCTTGAGATTTTTAATACTTCCCATAGCTTAAATTAAAGCTGGAAGAACGCACTATAAGATAGGGGCACTCAAATCTTAAAGAAATCACTGTGGCATTTAGGGCAATTAATTAATTGCAATCACCAGCTCAGGGGGTTTGCCATGACTTTCATGGGTTTCTCCCAAATGATTTCTGAACGTGTTCCTTGAGATTTTTAATACTTCCCATAGCTTAAATTATTGTAGGCGGTGTCCACGCCGCCAAAAGGGACACCACGCCTCGACTAATTAATTCTAATTGGACAACCGCTAGACCTCCCGCAGAAACAATTTGTATACAAGCGCGACACCGAATATACACATCGTTGATTACTACCGCTCTAGGTGGCGACACCGTATTTTGGAGGTGGGTTCACCCTTCGATTTTTGGTGCTGCTCCCATTGAGATTTTTAAGGTTCCACCAACGGCATGATCAAGCCAGATATTCATAGTTTACTTGAGAATTTTTTCAAAATGGTATCATTACGGATGCTCTTTAAGTTTGCCCTATTGTTGGACCCACGGATCTCGGGGGTTGTCCTCGGTTTGGACGTTGAGGGCTGCCCTTTTCCGAAATGGCATTTTCTGGAGACCACAAAGGGCTGAATACCTTGCAGAATACCTAGAGAAGAGATTTCTGTCTCAAAAATGACATTCGCAATAGAATTAATCCTCGAAGCTTCACGCCTAACAATCAGGCGCACATAAACACGTACAATCTTCAATTCGGTACTTCACTATACGCTCAACTATTCCTAAATGTTCACACAGGGCAACTTCAGCGTGTGAATTGCGTTCGACAGTGGTATCGCGACGTAACAAAGTAGCGAAAAAAAATAAGTGGTTCGTTTAGGAAGATTAGCGAACTAGCCGTGGCCTCGTCTACTTGAAATGCATCGGAGGCAATCAATGTCTCGTTCGGGGCGCAAGCACCAATAAATGTCCGCTCGATTCTATCAGCGTATCGCACACTCTATTTACCCGAAGTTATCGGTTATCAGAAAATTCACTTATTTATACGAGAGGCCCCCGCTGGTTTCCGATAATCGACGTTCCGCCGTGTACCAGCGTACAATTCTCGGCGGGCGTATCCGTGAAAGAGGAGTAGAATCTCTCCGGATACTTTGTGAAAGGCTAGACACACGATCCCGCCGTTTCACGTTTCGGAAAACGATTTGCTTCCCGTTGCTAGGGTTCAGAGCGGACGCGAGCTTCCTAGCTGATCCCTACGGCCGACAGTTTTTCGCATGGCCGCTGCACCGTACGGGACAATGCTGAACAGTCCATCTTTCGAACCATGGATTCTCTAAAGTTTCCGTTTTCAAATATTAATATCACGTTTTCAACCCTTTGCGCTCAGAACAATTCCATTCCAACAATGAAACAATATTTTTAGTTATAACTGCGCCATTGTATATATGGCACTTGGAACACTTCCATTTTTACTTCATTTCTTCATTACTTCATTTTTTAGATTCAAAGAAACTAATGTAAAAATTGTACTAAAGAATTCTGTTAATAAATTCAGAAAAAAAGAATTCAGAATAAAATTTGATTTCGTCTTAAAAGGAATAGTACAATATTTATATTTGTTAGACTTTGTTTAAAACCTTCACCACGAGTCTGGCTCGTCATAATCTGGCAAGGGATTGAAAAGAGCTCATCATTGTTCAAATGCATAGACGTCCTCGAAGTTACAAAATTTGTATATTATCTAAAATCGATTTCCTAGGCAGCTATACGTGAGAATTAAAAGAAGATGGCGTATATAAAATTGTTTACTCAAAGTTATAAATGCAATTGGCGTTGAATAAAGTGACTTCCAGTTTTAAATTTTACGAGTAGATTCCTGAACAGCTCTTGCCTCGTGTTAAAAGCACGATTGTTTCTCATTCCGGCGGGTACTCTACAATTAGTATTCTAAACAGTTTGTTTCGTCTTCACTACTATTACCTTGTTTTTCTTTGTTTGCTCTTAAATGACTCTGAGCGCCGGCCATTGTGAATGCCTCCCTCTAAAAGGCAGCGTAGTTGAAACTCCGTAAGTTCTTCCTCGAATGGCTAACTCTCGTTCATCTGTCCATCAGACAAGCTCTCACGAAGCTTCGAATAAAGTCTTTTAACCTTCGACAAGGAATAAGGGTGCGCCAGCAACGTTGCTGAAAAGATACACTGCGGCAGCTTCGGCAAAGACAAGGGCGTTCTTTAAAGAGAATAATTTCGGAAGTGCTACCGAACTTCAAAATAGCTCTTCTATCTACCGATTTCAACTTTCCTCATCAGCATTATCTCCGCGTCGAAACTTCCTTTCTAATACGAACTTCCGATCTAACTGTCTCCTCCTTCACGCGATCGGAAAGCCGAAAGAAAAATGCTTAGACGTGTATTTAAATTTTAAACCGCGACTACCGTGAACGTTGCCAAGCGTCTTCTCGAGAGAAACGCGATAATTATGAACGATCGAAATTTACAACACCCTGTAAGGGGTTGGAAATCGAAGTTTATTTAACGTCGTTGTTATTACAGGTATTATTCAACTATCAATCTTTCTTTGCATGCATTTCTTCAAGTTTAGTATATTTAAACCCATCGTAATTCCTCATAGGAAAATTGATATAAATAATAAATAATAATAAACAAAAATTGAAATATATTTGAAAATTCCAAAACTTTTTAAATATAGGAAACCGAGTAAATGGCCAAGTTTCAAATGCACAGTATTCCTTAATGTTACTTGCAATGTAAATTAATTTAGCAATAAAATTTAACCATCTTTAGATAATTGCTCTCGAAGTGACGAGTACAGATTGCATAAATTGATTACAATATCGGTAAGGAAATAAAAATCGCTGAAGGTATTTATAAGTGTGAAAGGGTTATTCGTATTCCAGAGAGGGATAATTTATTCGTCTCGTTTTCATCGAATGAAGAGATTATGCACCGTCTCGATTTCCAACGGGAGTATTACATAATCTCGAGCGACGAATACCAGGGTTATTTCGTGCAACGACTAAATATCCTTTATTTCCTAATAACACGCCGATGGAAATTCACCTGGTGGCCTAAAAACGAATGAGAGCATTCAGTTGACCGCATCGATTTCGAACTCTTTCAGCCCGAAGGTTTGCGAACTCCGAAACGACCAGAGAATACTGTTAATAGACCACAATTCCCGTTTTATTAATTCCTTTCTTTCTTTTTCTATAGAAACTACGCTAGATCGATTAATTGTATTTTATGTCCTGCGAGATTAAATATTTTTTTACTAGTTCGTTGAACGTTTTTTATCAACGGAAATCCTCGACGAAGTTTCGTATTACTTTTTATTTGCGGTTTAGAAAATTATCGTTATTATGATTGCTCTCGCGAAACTATTTTTCAGGCTTGTCTTAAAGAAGAAGGTCTGTTATAAACAACATTGTTATATTGATCAATGTGAAACTATTTTGCAAACATGCCTCCAAGAAGAAAATGTGCTATAAATAATATTATATTGTTCACAGTGAAACTATTTTTCAAGCTTGTCTTAAAGAAGAAGGTCTGCTATAAATAACGTTGTTATATTGATCAAAGTGAAACTATTTTGCAAGCTTGCCTCCAAGAAGAAAATGTGCTATAAATAATATTATTATATTGTTCACAGTGAAACTATTTTTCAAGCTACCTTAAAGAAGAAGGTCTATTAGAAATAAAAATTTAAGAAAGTGACTGATGATCATTATCAGCGACAACCGTGAAATTTGAGTGACGAAATAAACTAGAAGAAACCATTTTTCGGTCAAGGCAGTCGTACACTGATTCTTCTTCGCGACAACGCCCAGCCACACACAGCAGAGTCCATAAATTATGGGCCCTGGCGCTATAGTTGGGCCTACGCTGGGTCAAGTGCCATTGAGAGAGGTACGGCCGAGTGTTCCTTACGAAAAGTGAAGCAATAAATCTGCAGAAGAGGCACTAAAACGACTTCTCGAAAATGACAAAGCCAAATCGACCGTAAGGTAAACTCGGATTGAAATCGGAGATGATGCAAGGCAACTGGCGGTTGTAGGACGATGTTGTATACGTAACGCTAATGTTAACAATGATAATAATGATATATATGTCAGGATGTGACCATAGAATATTATTTCGTGGTCGTAAGCGTTTTAGATTGAGCAGGTGCAGCCAGAAACAGACGGAACAGGAGACGTCGCGTTGTTGGCCACTTGGTAGAGTTGTTCGGTTTAAAGCGGAGGACTCTTTGAGCCCCGACGACACGTATAGGGACGCTCCTGTCGCAAAATCCCCGAAGGGCAGTTACGTGGGTGCATACCTAATCAGAGAGACGTCCTGCAGAATGCTTGAAAGCCTGGAATCTCGTGGTTCCGCTCGTCCCGTTGCCAAGACATTCGAGAAACTTTTGTTAGACACGTTTCTAAAGGACAACGCAAACTGTCATTCCGCTGTGTGCCGCTCGCAGCAGCCCCCTGCAATTTACGATGAAGAAGCTTTTCCTTGCCCCGGAAGTATTAATTTTCCAGGCAGGGACTTCGTGGACTCGTATGGCTTGGCATAGAACGCGCTTCCGCCATTTTATGAACATCGACGGATTACTCGATTACGTAAGACGGTGTAAGCGGAGTTTCGCATGAGAGCATTAGCTAGCAATCCATCCGACTTTTATCAATTTGAGTAGGCGTTACGATGCCGTTGAGTAGTGCCAGTGCTCGGCTGCCATAAGCGAATGCCTGATATAACTGCCTCGAATGGCAGCAGTAGGCAAAATGGTAATGGTACAGGGTGAGGCTTTTAACCCTTAGAGTACGGAGTCTATTTTGTAACATAAAGGACGGAGTGGGGTCACTGAAGTCCCCCACACAAAAATTGTTTTGTTTTGTTTATAAGTTGGCATATTAATATTACAAAGACTGTTAGTAAATTAAGAAACGACTATTTAATTAAATGTACAGCATTTATTTTTAATAAACAAATAAAATACTATCCACTTTCAAACATTTCATGTTTTGACATAAAATATACTTATAATTATAAATAAATTAATAATAGAATGCCACTAATAAGTTTTTATACAGGATTTAAAATAAAACTCGACTACCTAAAGGGAAAACGAGAGAAAGAAATTATTTACGAAGTTATTAAAGAAAAACTAATCTTGGGGGACCTAAAGTCCCCCACTCCGTACTCTAAGGGTTAAAATGGGTCATTCGAATAATTTGCTTTTGATAACAGCTTTCAAGAAAAAGTAAATCTCACAGATTTAAATGAAGCACATACCTTTACGTTTAGTTTAGCTTGACGATTAGCTTATAATTATGTATAATTTTATTTAGCAGATAATTTCTGAACTGCAATTAACGAGCCCCAGAATAATGCTATGTGAGACACTATATTTTCTAAAACTCAGACACTCTGTTGCGTTTTAAAACCTGCCTACAGCAAAACCGTGCCGAAATACCCAAGACTCGCACAGCTGAGCAGAACCACAAAAAGTAACGATTAAATTTTATCGATTACTTTTACCGCTTAGGCCAAAGCAAAACATCTGACTCGGGTCTCCGACGCCTCGACCTCTACGCGCTCACACGTACAGACGCACACACCTCTCTTCGGAGACAACGGCAGCACGAAAAACAAAAGACGCGCTCGTCGCTCGATTTTGGACGAGACGAGAGTTGCTCCTCTCAATTAGAACACATTCGACATTCGACGAGAACACATCCCATATTCGACTGTATTATCAATTCGACCGAGTTCGAGCCGCGATACGTGAAAACATAGCCGAGTCTATTTTAGCGTTCGCTACTGTTGAATAAACGACTTGTGTCTCCGGTCTTTGACCTTTGACCCGTAAATCCTGGCCGAATCAAAGTGTCTAAACGAAGGCGAACGATTCACCGCCACACACTCTATCAGAATATAAATGAAGAACCATACCAATCTAAGAAATAATTTAAAATTGAGAGCATCGGACGATCACCTCCTCATTTGAACATTTCTCAGATGACGAAATTGCATTTGAAATACTTATTTCGCCGACTACAATAAAATTACCTTTCCAGTGCAGCTCGGTTAAAACTATGTTAATTATGCAGAAGACAGGACCGCATCGCATTGGAAGCGATCACGAAGAGTGGTTTCTTGCGGATAGGCAAGAGCGATATCCGGTTCGTTCTACATAATCGCTTATCAAGTGCGGCAACTTCAAGAGAGCCTGATTCTACTTATCTTGTCTCTTCGGTGTTCTCTCGCTACGAGCAACTAGGTTATAAACTAAGTTCCGTGCGCATAGGTGCAAACGTTTTCCACGACTTCCTCGCTACGAACTGTCCCTCAAAGAAGAACTTATCCAATTACCAAATCATGCGATCTTTCCGTTCGACGAGGTCGAACGAAACCGCTGACATAATAAAACACGAGCAACGAGAAAATTACTGTTTCATCGGAACTTAACAACTCGGCGAAACAAGTTCATGTTCGGACGCGGTTAAATTGTCTTCTCTGGCTGGTTGCTGGTTGGATGAGAGACGTGTTTGATTTCTGAAGATGATAGCGCTCGAAATATCAACGATCTCCGAGACGATGACACGTACGTAAATATTTCTGGAGCGATAACAGCCTCGAACGACAGTGACACGTGTGCATACCTAATGGAGGAGATGCGCCCCGCCTGGAAAGTTTAGAACGGCTGACGTTTTCCTGCGCTCGCATTTTCGAGCTCAGAAGCTATAGGTAAGAGAAACCAATAGTGCAAGATTGAACAATCTTGTACACTCTATATTTTACTACGCCCAGTTTATTCGTGGCGAGGTTTATAAATTACCGGCTTTCAGTCTCGAGAGCGTTCGTCGCGGTAAGTGCAAGCGGTGGTTCCTAGCCGACGCCTAGCTAAGGCGAATGAAACACTTCGACAGTTCTAAATTTTTAAATTCGGCGAGTTTAAAATTGAATGGTTTCTAAATTCGAGCCATTGCAAATTTGATAACTTTCAAGATTACAGCGACACACATACGGCGCGTTTGAAATTTGGTGATTTTTAAATTCGGCGCCTTTAAAATTGAATAGTTTCTAAATACAAGGCGTTGCAAATTTGACAACTTTCAAATTTAGAGCTACACACATACGGCGCGTTTAAAATTCGGTGATTTTTAAATTCGGCGTGTTTCAAACGCAGTAACTTTTAAAATCAGCGCGTTTGAAATTTGGTGATATTTAAATTCGACAATTTTCAAACCTAGTGCGATTCAACCTCAGTTACTTTTCAATTCGGCGCATTTGAAATTCGACGATTTTCAAATTCGGTGCGTTCTAAACTCAGTGCTTTAATTCAACCATTTTTAAATTCGATGCGATACAAATTCGACGCGTTTCAAACTCGGAGACTTTGAATGTGAACACAAATATTTTAGCAAACGTCAATTTTATATTTCTATGTAATTTCTACCAATTAGATTTATTTAAAAATCCTTTCCACATATGATTTAGTAAATCAGATGTAGAGATGTAGATTCAGATTTAGAGTGTCCAAATATTGTCACTTGTCCTGATAGAACAAGATCAGCTCGATCGAGTCCAGCTAGCTGATTTATCATTAAAATATTTTCAGTACGCACTGCATTCGAGAAATAGGTCATCTTGGACCCGTAGCAACTTTCAAAAGCAAAACAGGAAACGCGACTTCTCTTGTAAGGGAATTGAAGTTCGCAATAACACGGACTTCCGTCATCGTTTCGCAAGAGGTGAACGAGAACTGTCCCGGTAACACATTACACCCATTCCGCGTGGTTCCTCTCCGGTTCTTTATAGATCTCGTATTAATTTCCAGCCGTCAAACTTTCCTCGTTTCCGCGAGCAAACTTACCGCGACCGACTACCAGCGTTCAGGCATAGGATTTCTTTCAACAACCT
The DNA here is from genome assembly GCA_028453745.1 of Agapostemon virescens. NCBI lineage: Eukaryota > Metazoa > Arthropoda > Insecta > Hymenoptera > Halictidae > Agapostemon > Agapostemon virescens. The sequence continues at coordinate 8,283,939 of CM052095.1, read as the reverse complement.
TGTTCCGTCGCGTAGGAGAAACCGGGGCTAGTCGACTAATTGCTTTCAACTTTTATATTACGCGATCGATAGCATTAAAATTTTGTCGAATACATACCATTGATACCTGGTAGGGAACGTGTTAAATATTGTCAATGTGGTCCGCGACGATTGGCAGTTGACAGGCACTTGTTATGACCGTCGGAGGATTGGTTTCTGTTCGAGGATCGCGGAAGACAAAGACCGCGCGCACTTTCGGGAAAACGATCCTGGAGAAGACCATGGCGGTGTGTCTGTGAACTGAAGGAAGAGAAGGACGGTAAGTGGGAATCACAAATGACTGATAAAGCCAGGCTTGGTTCATTCGGAGCACACTAGAACTGTTCGCCCTTTCTCTTCAGCTTTGTTGCCAGCGTCTTTTAGCCGGCTGAGTTTGAAAAGGCTCGTCTTATCAGCGGACGTGCTCATCTTCTAGTCGTTAGGCATTCTTCTCCGCCCCCTGCCTCTCTTTCTCTGTCTTCCTCTCGGTCTGCTAGGACCTCGGACTCGTTACGGTGCGACTAGGCGATTCCAGATTTCGTCACACGCCTATGGTTACAATGGAATGCTATTCGCGATACAATGAGCGGCTGAACACTGCTCGACGCTGAACCGTCTTCGGAGCTGAGGATCCAACGTGCCGGAAGAGGCTACGTTTGAAATAAAGAGCGGTCCGGATAGTAATCGAGATATTAGGTGACTGCTATAGCTCGCGAGGCGAATGCAATTTAAAAGTAACTGGTATACAGTGCCTTATGGAAACGACAACTATCTTCTTTGTAAAAAGACACGAAAACTCTAGAGTCCCTCTTTAGGTTCCCCAATCGAGGTTGTTCTGTACTTCAACAAGGAGTAAGCCTACTCACGAACAAATATTAACAAAAATATTAAACGATTGCAACAGTTTGCAAGAATGACCGACGCATAAACGACAAGATGGCCGCCCTCGTTACTTCCGGAACTCTAGTTTCTACAGTTCTTCGACAACACGGAAGCATCTGTGACATAGTGTGCGAGTAGATGATCAATCGGACACGTCGAGCGTTGCTCAGTCCAAAATATCCAGCTGGTCCTCGCCGTATTTAATTTGATCACAGCCGAAGGAAGCTGCAGCGAATCCGCTTGGTTCTGCGCGAGGAGGTTGCGTTGCCGGGGTGGGTTTAAACCGGAAGTTGATGAGACACGGCTCGGAGGGTAGGAAGATGGAGGGGGTTTGAAGAGATAATGTCGCAGCATCTCGCACAGTGTAAATTTGATAACTACCGACGCTGCGAAACGCACTCGTCGTTCCGTTTAAAGTCGCTTAAATCCCTCCCGCGGGAATTTAATTATAATTTTAGTGGCAGATTCAACGAGTAACGAGCGGGAGAACGTTTGTCGGCCGCGCGCGGAGAGTTTTCCGCGGCTGAAAGAAATACCGGGGAAATTTATGTCGACCCATTTACGACGAGACACATCCCCGATTCCGTAATTTCGTTTCCGTTCCGGTGCCTCGCAAAACGGTCTCCTCTCCACTCTCTCTCCCTCTCTCTACTCTCGCTCTCTCGTCCTTTCTCGTTCCGTTCCGAATGCGAATTCATCGCGCGGGTAACGAGCAATAATCCGGCGTCAAACTAGACGCTTGATCAATCCGGTAAGTTCCCTACGACCATATGGACAGCGATGTAAACGGGACAAGGCCCTCGTAAACCAACGACGTGGTACACACGGCGAACGTTTACGCCCTTTGCACGGTTTGTTTCTCGTCGCGAGATCGGTCGTTCGCCGTGTTATATGATCGGGACGAAACCGTAAAAGAAGAGAGAAAGGGCACGGCTTGCCGGATAGATGGAACAGAGAGGCACAAGAGAAACGCAAGAGAAACAAGAACGACGTAAAAAAGAAATCACAAACACTCTTTCGAACGGGCTTTTACTCTTTGCTGAGCGGAACACGCTTTTTACGGGCACTGGCTGTAATTTCGTCGCAGGTTTTGCTTCCTTTGCTGCTCCCAGCGTTTTCAAATTCTGCTTCAAACTGAATACACGCGACTTCGGAAATCTGCGAACAGGCACGATGGATTTTATCGCGTTCCGTCGGACAAGATAGCGCGGAGTACCCGCGCAGTCGCTGGATAAAAACGTTTAGGATTTTGTAAAAATGCAAAGTCCCTTTGGCTTGATCTTTCGAGTCTCAGAAGCAAAGCGCCATTCGTCTCACAGGCAGCTGCGCGCGTCTTTCGCTGTTTCCCGCCATTTCCGACGCTGCGGAACGCGGCTTTGCCGAAGTGGCAAGGTTATGGTTGCATTTTAGGTAGATTAGTGGCATCTAAATGCTACACTTTTTCGAGGCTGTCGAAAGAGACACGATTACCTTCGAAATCGACCACAAATGGAAGAAGAATATTCGATAAAGGAACACTGACGAATGACACGCTCGGACATTGAATAATAAATTATCTTGCCTGATTTGTTAATGTCTTTCTGTCGGACTGGAACAGCTCGGCCGGGAACCTCACAAAACTATGCAGAATTTAATATCTAACAATTATATCGCGTTACGTGAAAATTACAACGTTCGCGTCGTCAACAGTACGATACCACATATGCACCATAGAATATGAAATACATTTCCGCAGCAGAAGCGAAGAGCTGCATCTATGAAAATTTCGAACGGGTATGCGAAAGAATATTTTTCGTGGTTCAGAATTTTGTGTTTCGATCTCTAAAACCGTTCGTTGCAGCGGTTTCTTAATTAAAATTCTGAAAAATAGCGTTTTAATTAATTTTATTATTGGGAGTACAAATAAATCGCTATCGTTTGACATCAGGTGGCGCCACCAGTAAGTCGTACTACATCACACCGTAAGGTTGCATATCTGACAACAGCATAACCTCGGAATATTAGCGGATAAAATGTGGCGCGCGTAGGCAGAAAGAAGAATTTGTCGAATTTAAGCAGAAACTGTCCAGGCATCGTGAAAAATTACGATTTTCACCATTTTCGATGGTACGTAGCTGGTTTGTATGTCGATCTATTTCAATTAACTTTTCTGTATGTGTATAATTATCGTAGATCATACCAGGTGCGTCTGTAAAATATTCAGTACGTGGCTCAGATAAGAAATGTTTCAAAAGCTTCTTTTTTATTGATCACGTAATTGCAATATTTACAAAATTCATTTCGTATATCATTTATTAAGTTAATGCAACTAATTGGTCAAGGAAAGTTAAGACGTTTGGTACAATCTTAGAAAAGTTATTTAGATGTAAAAGGTGTATATGTGTATGTACATTTATTTTACTATAGTACGATGTATTTAGCTATCTTAAAATATATAGCGACTTCTATTTCGATTGGCGTGGCCGTTACGCGTTTTGCATTCTCCATATTATGTAATAGGGATTCACATAAATCTCCACCGTTCGAAATCAGATAGCGCCACTAGTACAGCGTCAGGACGCAAGACGTTAAATCGTAAGGTTCCATATCTATCAATTACATAACCTCGGACTATTAGCGATCGTGTATCAGCGTCGTATATTTTCTTCGCGCGAAAGTGTCGTGTTTTGCGCCGAATAAACGTAATTTGCGGAAAGTTCTGATTAACTTCTTTGATTTGAAGGAATTTGCAGCCGAGGCGCATCGATTGCTCGTAAAAGCATATGGCAAGGCTGCGTTAAGCGAGGGAAGTTGTCGCGCGTGGTTTCGAAAAGTTCGAGAACGGTGAAGTTGGCGTCGAAGACGAAGAATCGCAGTGGAACGCCGAAAGTACGAAGACGCGGAATTTGAAGCATTATCGAATGAAGATTCGTGCCGAACATAAAAAGAACCCGCGCTTTCATTATCGGTGACTCGACAAGCAATTTCGCATAGTTTAGAATCATTGGGAATGATTCGCAAGCAAGGAAATTGGGTTCCATGTGAACCGACGCCGAGAAATATAGAGCGTCGATTGTTCACATGTGAAGTGCTGCTTGCCAATCATTGGTCAAAACGTGTTTCGTAACAATTAATTGAGAAGTTTTAGGACATTGTTCCTTCTGATTACTAGTTGTTTCGATCGGCGACGCATAACCTGTCCGAGCAGTACTTCGCATCATACGAAGATACTACAAATTGGCGTCAAAAGATGCAGCGTTCTTCCAATGCGGTATCCGGACGCTGTCAGAAAGATGGGAAGAAGCAGTGGCCGGCGATGGACAACACTTTGAATAACAGACAAGGTACCATTCTTTTGCAATAAATGCTCAATTTAAAATGAAAAACGATGGTTACTTATTAGTACTGCGAATAATTTATATAACCTTTTGGAATTTAGATTTAACTAACCTTGAAATATGTTATCCAGGTTATAATTCTTAACAATTTTCAACATTATTTTTGCTTCATTATCTTTTAAAATTCAAATTCAAGTTTATAATATAAGGCTAGAAAAATTAGAAAAAATAGTGGTCATAGATAATACATTGAATAAAACTTAAGGTACCGTTGTTTCACAATAAATGCTGAATTTAACACTAGAATTTTACCAAACCAGTAATTTTGACTGGTCCTTAGTTTTTCCTTTCGCAACTATTAAAGTTATAAAAATGTTTTAATGATTTAATACTTCTTTAATGACGTACACGTTACAATAAAAATTGTATGAAGCTTTAATAGATGCAGTCGCGTTATTATCACAAAGTAATGTATATCGCTTGATTTATTGTTCGGTAGTTCTAGTGTTAAAATAAAAAACAGCGGAGATTTACTGGTACTTTCAATTTTGGATTGATCCAGTGTTTGATGATGTAGCTAGCTTCGGGGAGGATGGGCTATCAGCGATTCATTATCCGTAAATTCTGACGTGGGTTCGCATAGTCGAGGTTTCGGCGTCGGTACGCGAGAATTTCCCATCGATCTTGAGATAATTTTAATACGCACGCAGTCGACCATGATTAATAACGCAGCCGGGAATGTTTCGAATACGTTCTACGGCGTCACGCTAGGAGATAAAGCGACGAATATTACTATGGCGTATTTCATCGTTGCCGATGTCAAGCAAGTTCAGAAAAGTGGGGCGTGTCGTGGCGTCGGATAAACCGTACGACCTACATATTTCCGTAGCATGTGTTTCTTTGCTTCCTCCGCGATGTCAGCGGGTGTTGGATGTCCTATTTACGTTCCATAGATAGGGATGAACGTTAACTCAGCCTTTGCGCAGATGCGAATTCCGTCTGAGGAATTATCAACGTATTCCTGAGCTTGACACCTTCGCCGTCGAAACCGTGAAGCAAACATCAAAAGTGTCATCGGTAGAGACCTGAGACACTTCGTATTGCTTTGATTCTATATTCACGACGAAAAATTCGAATCACGGCCGACATAATTCCGAGCACAGAGCCTTTGGATGACTTGGAAGTCAGGGAAACTTAATCTTGCACAACTTAATATCTGAACGCAACATACTCAAATTCTTTTAAATTTTATTCGCAACGTTTTCGACACAAATGCGTGAAATCTACAGGTTAGTTAGAAGGGTTATTACCCTAAGAATACGGTTTCAATTTGTTAGCTAGGTAAGAGGACGAATTCAATATTGGGGAGCTGCAGGGGGTCGGAACGACTTCGTTGTACAACCTTTTTTGGATTCAAGATAGTAGCGTTTAATGAGACTTTACTGTAATAAGCCATCGTGCATGATCTCATAAATTCACCAAAATGGACGACACTGAATAGAAATTCGCCCTGAATACTAAAACCATCAAGCATGAAAGTGGTTAAAATACATCAGCTAATCAAAGCCAACAATTTAAATATAATTTTAATGTATTAGACTTTTATTTAGCCATTTAAATTTTGTGTTATCCCGATTAGAATATTTCTCTGTATAAACAAATGTGTAGGATTATTTTTAACAGAGGCATCATTTAATTTTAGTTATTGCAACATCGAGAAGCTGAAAACGTTCGTTTCACCGGCGATTGTATGTTTAGTATTAAACAGAAAAGGGTAGATGCGCCGTCTACGTGTCTTTTGCCAGCAGTGCTTCCAATTATGCATCCGCAGAATCGGCTATAGTTCTCTCACCCAAGTGAGCATCCTGCGCGAGCCTCCAATAAGCATTCCGAATAACGGCAACACCCCTAAAACGTGACGAGACACCCAAAAATTCGGCGCACGAGGGAAATCGCGTTCGCGATGCCACCGGAGCAGCCTGCTCTCACCGGCTACACATATTAATCAAAATGAAAATCAAAATTCCACGGACGGTGTGCTCGCGTAACTCGCGAGGCCCGAGAGCGGCAAAGTTTCCCGGGGGTTGATGCTCTATAGTCGGCAACGAGTTGTGTGCTTCGCGAGCAACGCTCTGCTCTCGAGCCGGACCAATGTAGAGGGAACGACGAAACTGGCGTGCACAACCCCTGCAAACGAGGATAGGCATAGCAGGAATGGGGAAAAGGCGGGACACACAGATGGATAGAGAAAGAGCGAGAGAGAAAGACGGATGGAGACAGAACGAGACAGAGATGGATAGAGAAAGAGCGACAAAGAGGTGGGATATAGCAAGAGGGAGAAAGAGATAGGTGGAGAAAGAGTGAGAGAGAGGGATAGGTAGAGAAACAGCTAGAGAGAAAGATAGGTAGAGACAGAACGAAAGAGAAATGGATAGAGAAAGACTGAGTTTGAAATGGATAGAGAGAGAACGAGAAAGAGCTGGGATAGAGAAAGAGATACAGACAGGGTGAGAGTGAGGTAGATAGGGTGATGGATAGAGGAAGAGTGATAGCGAGGTAGATAGATAGAAAGGGAACGATAATGATTGGTAGACAGAGACAGGTAGAAAGAAACAGAAATAGGTTAATACAGAAGAAGAGAGAGACGACAAAAGCAGAAACAGAGAAAGGAAGAGATAGAGGAAAGAAGAGAGACATACATGTGGTACATACGTAGAGAGAGAAAGACAGAAAGTAGATATGGAGTGTAAGAGAGGGAGAGACATACAGAGATATTTGGAGAGAGAGAGAGAGAGAGAGAGAGAGAGATACTAGAGCAAGAAAGAGAGACGGTACAAATAGAGAATAAACAAAAAGAGACTGATAAATAGATAGATAGATGGAAAGAGAGGGAGATAAGTAGAGGTAGAGTAGAGAAAAGTGAGATAGACGTATATAAATAGAGATGCGTTGAAAGAAAGAGAGAGAGAGATAGATGGAAGAAGAGAATGTAGGAAGGAGAGAGAAAGAGAAAGAGCGAGAGGAGATTAAGCTGAGCGAGACGAGCCGGAGAAGAGCGAGGAGGAGCAGGAAGTGAGCGTACGTGTACACTTGCCCTCCGTTTTGGTGGCGTTTTATCTTTTTGGCACGGAATATAGGTAATCGCTCCTTATATTACTCGGAGAAGCTCTCGTAAAGGCTGGTTTAAAGTGTTTTATCATCGTCGGACGGAGAGGGCGCTATTACTTTGGTAGGAGGCCCTCGAACCCCGAGTTTAAACCCCGTTCTATCTCGTCTAGCTCCGCCCTTTAGACCCCCTCGGCCCTCCGTGGCTCGGTTGCCGCGACGCTTTCAGGGACCTTCGACGCTAAGAAGCTCACGATGAGAAATTGTCTGGCTAAGTCCTGTCTCCTTCCACTCGGTCAACCGTGTTCTGACTCGCGTTACCGGCACGGCACCCGTTGTCACGTGTTAGGAGCCAGGCTCCCTGTAAACAGGGGGTCGGAGAAGGGTGCATCGTGATCCCACCCCAATGATCGTTTTCGACCTGCCGCCAGAGAGATTATTTCGCGACCCGTCGCTTCGGCCACGGTGCTTAACCCCTTCGTTACGGAGGAACTACTGATTTATCGGCCGCCCCTGCTTAGGCCAACGAGTCCGCCACGGAGGGTGTCTGCGACCTCTTTAGGCGACGCAGCCGGCCAATTTTTAGCCAACATTGGTCAAAGTTAGGAAAGAACAGATCCCTAAAGCTAGTGTCTCAGTGATTGAATGATTAACACTGGAACGACCGAATGGGTCATAATAAATTGTTACTGATTTCTTCTTTCACAGTTAATATAATTATAGAAATGTTGTCATTATTATACAGCAGAGTATAGTAGTCAAGTTTAATGCTCGATAGTTCTAGTGTTAAAGACAGAATTTTTACTATGAATAAGTTATGAGACTACTAAAAGTTATATTTATGTGGAGCTAGGTTTATCTGAAAGTTTATATCATCCATTTTTCAAAATGCATGTCGAAAGAAACCTTTGTGCGCATTGAAACCCTTTAATTGCAAAATCTGTGACTCCCTTTCAGTGGCCCAGTGATTGTACAGAAATATCTGCATGCCCCAGTTACTGGACACTTTGACCCTTAGCGTCTGCAACAACGTCGTGCTTTGTTGTTCAATTATTTCATTGAACTAGGACACAATGTGAACGAGTTACAAAGTGAAATGAAAAAGAGTTTACAATCAATTCAATTTCTGTAAGATTAATTAAAGACTTCTATGAAGAAATTGGGGTTACGTTTTTATAAGATCAATATTTCTTATTCTATTAGATTATTATATTTTTTTATATTATTGTTCGAAAAATTCAACTGGATTTTACTTAGCTTGGTATTGGCTCCATTCTACATAAAAATATGGCGGCACATATTCTTTCAAATAATAGTGGTAATTCTTATTGGTGCCTCAGAATCAGAATTCGAATAGCAAGGGTTAACGTAGCAGATAATTGATCTTTGAACCCCCTGATATTTTTTTTAAATATTTCAGTGTTTGAAAAATTCAATTGGACTTTGCTGAGCTTGTAGGGGCACATTCCGGTTTCATATTTATAAACCTGGTATAATTTCAACTGTCAGAGAAGTCAACATAACATAAGTTAACATATAATAAATTATTGTTGCTACCCATTGTTCTTTGGAAATGACTTAGATAAAAATGTGATTAGTATCACAAAAATTGGAGGTTGTACGTGTATCTCTGTAGCACTCTATATTTGATCCTAACAGTATCAAGGGATCTAGGGCAATGTCGGGTATCGGTGAATGGATATTCGGATGATGATAAATCTTATGATAGTGGGTGTAATAGGTCTTGATTAAATATGATCTACTTCCTAATTGCGAGAAGCAGTTTACGGGGCTTTAACGGGTATCGATATAATCAGTACAGGAATTGCATCCGCGATGCGTGAAATTCAACTTTTACCAATATGAATAATTTATCCCTCTCCGCAGTTGTTGGTCACGGGGGGTCAACATAATTTTCCACGTTGTGGGCCGCTTTCGACCCATTCTCGTGAAATTCCATCTCATCAATAATTACTGTTAATAAAGTCCTTACCGAAACATATACGGCTTACGGTCGAAAGCTCTCCCAGCGAAACAAATCGACAACAGCTATTATGTGTAAGGGAAAGTTTTGCCGAGTTTTGTTATGGTTGATTTTGAAAGCTTGCAACTAATAGATGGCGACCCATATAGGAACAAAACATGCACCTCTCTTGGGGATATGTGTCCTAATATATTTAGTAATGCAATTTAGTCGAGTAAGCTGTTGGTTTCTAATATACAGTGTTCCAAAAATAACGCAATTTTTAATGTTAAAGCTTATTAATTCTATTTTTATTGAATTGCATTAAACGGAGCCCTCAATAGAAAGTTCTATGATGTTTTGTAATCCTCAATTTTGGAAGTTTTGAAATAAAATAAAATATCTGGAACCGGTGAGCGTAGGTTTACTATCAAACTAGTAAAAGACTAATAAAAATTTAAGAACTTTAAAATTATCCACAGTGATCTAATGAGGGAAAAACAGAGAACAAATTGACTTGCGCGGAAAAGCATAAACCGAATGGCTTTGAATTTATAAGAAAAAGAATTTGTAAGACAAGAACTTTCTTTTACACCTACTACAAGAGCGCGTGACGGAAATTCTTCCGGGTGATCTGAAACGATCAGCCGTCGAAGAAGAGTTTTGTTGAATCGTTTCTGGATAGCCACAAACTTTACGTTTATTCTCCCCGAGCGTTTTTATCGGTCAGAATATTTCGGCGAAATAAAAGCTGCAGTGTCCCGCGGGGAACTGCAGGAAAGTTTATTTCACTTGCGAAAGTAGACGCTCAGACTCGTCGTCCATCATACTTCGGCGCATGAGCATTTTTCATCTGCCCTATTATCGGCGAAGGTCCCACGGAAACGCAGATGGAAGCTCGCATTCAATTTGTGGGGAAACCAAAATTTAAAAGCTCGCTCCCTTATAAATTCTACCAATGAAGTTGATGGACTTCCTTCAACGTCGTAACTTTATTCCTTTCTCTTTATCAAAGGATGCTCATAAGAGACTTGAGCATTATCAATTCTGAGGCACGAGTAAAAATCGTTAGTAAATTAAAAGTAAAAAGTCGTGAAACAGTTAGTTAAAAATGGCTGTAAAATTCCGGAAGTAATCGGGGTTGTAGAAATACTGACAAGAACAAATGAAACAAATATTAGTATAGGTGACGAAAATATGAAGGCGTGATATTTAACCGGATTTCCGGATGGGATAGCTCCAGAAATAGTGTAACAGCTGGGAACTGCATGTTCCATTAGTTATAGAAAATGACCGTTGTATAAATACATCAAGGAATCATGTAGCCGAGCTTTGTTCGTTTGTGTAAACGTTTCCCATGGACTTTGCGTCTCGCACGGTGCACGAATAGACGGTTACTATTCCGCGGAACGCTTATTCTCGTTACAACAATAAACAGCGGGGTCGAGAGGAGGGTGGAATAAATACTTTAGTACCCAGTCTATCTATACGCGGCCAGTAAACTGTTCGCAGAATCAGCAATTACGTGATTTTGCATATGCAAAATCTGTTTGCAGTTTGCGCGGTAGTAGCGTTTCTGCGGGCTCGCGTGAACTTTACAGAATATTGTAATCGTAGTCGGAGCCACCGCATAGCAGTTGTGTATTTAATAACATTCCCGAAACGATTTTTTGCCGTCCGCTGGCACGGAAGACAAAAGATTCGAACGAGTAGCCCGATGCACGAAAAGAAATACTCCTTTACGAGACAAATCGAAGAGTAAACGGCCCGGAAATAATGATGCTGCTCGCGATACTTATTTCTCAATATTGCCTTTATCTGCAGTGGCTGCGAAATTTATTGCTCAGCGACATCTCCGATTTTTAACAAATCGCCGACTCTTAATCTGTTTTAATTTCCCAATAAAGTCTCGCAAGAACAATTCTTCGCGAGCTCTGAGTCGTAAAGTCTCTCCCAATTTATTCAGTACGAGCTAATACAGAATTTTAAAGTTCTTGGACGACCGGATGGCGCGTTTATATTGTTTTTGACTTGTACAAATATTAGTGAAAGGAAGGAATAGATTTTTGGACCTGGACAATTTTTATTTTCCTTTAATATCGCTGCACAATTATAATTAGTATAGACAATTTTTATTCGGACGACAAACCTCAGTCTAAGCATCGACATAACTTCCTCTTGACTGTCCTACTGTTTTCGACATGTCCAAATTTGTTAAAATACAAAATACGTTCTTCTTCAATTTCTGGTTCTCACAGTTGACGTGGTCAATTTTTATTTTCCTTAAATATTGCTTTATAGTTAGAATTAATATAGACAATTTTTCTCTGGACACAATCCTCGATTTAAGCATCAACTTAGCCTTGAATAGGACTGCAATGGCCACGATAGTCCACGCGATGATTAAAAACAATAATCAAAACAAGTATCACTGAAATTGAATTATAAAAATCAGTGTATAGTGGTTAAAATATTGTTTGATGAGCGTGGACTCGGCGACCCTCTAATATTACTGAAAACTGAGCGACACAATGGCAATGTTTGAAGGGTAACGTTTACAGGTAATGCGTACGTAATGTTTGTTTCGCAAAAAGGTCACAGTTGGCATTGACGTTCGTAGGACTGCCAGTTTCTTCGAAAGAATGGTCGATCTTCGAGCACGAATGATTATTCAGCAGTCGACGAAGGAGGGCCGGGGCTAATTACCAAAGTGCGTACTTCTTTAACGGAACGTTGGACGAACGTAGTATTTCAGACGTGGCCGGAGCTCAGTTATTTCGCAATTACGTAATGGACGGTGCGCTGGGCTGACCTTTTCTACCATGCCAGCAAGTATTGCGAGTTTCCACGCAACCCTGGGCGAATCGTTGTTAACAATTATGCGTCGCTTCGCGGTCGCTCACAATGAAAAAACAATTTGTTTTCATTTGCGGGGGACCCCGGTAGCCCCGAGCCTACAAATAAACGTTTCATTACCCGAATAATTAACCGCTTTGTGCCGCTTTGTCTATCCTGACGCATGGACGGGTCTCCTGCCCTCTCGCATAAAACCGGAAGTGGCACGGTTTTAATGCATTCGCTGGCAACCATACTTCGGTACGTCCACGATGCTTATATTGTTCCTACAGTTAGGTCCAAAGAGTATTTATGTACTAAATATTCGATTCTCGAAAAAGGAGTTTAAACGACAGTAAAGTTGGACTGCTTTTCAAGACAGAAGCTTCTAAGTCTCATAATTTATCGCTCATCTCATTCTAACATTTCTTCACGTTGAGGAGGTTTTCCGCAAATTCTTAGATACAAGCATAGCGATGTAGGAATTGTTTTAAATAATTATGCGGCAATTTTGCATATTCTTCTATTTCCAAAAAACTTTTAATACTACTGTTAACATCGAAGCATGCAAGTTTTATCAATGACTAGACAGCGACTATTGAATCGCAGCGATTGGCAACTTATCAAAAAAGCAAAATGTTTCAAGTGTAGAGGCAGTGACCAGCCCATCTGGCAATCATTGCGCAGCGCCGGGTAGCAACTCGAAATGCCTCGCGTTTGCATTGCGTTTTGAAATTTCGTTATAGTGAAGGGCCATTCGGAAATAATTGTTTTGCGTGGAGCTGCGGGGAGAACTGGTTTCGCGAGAGCGTTTTTTCGCATCGTTGATAAATGTGTGCCGCGAGCGTGCGCGCGTTTTTCGCGATTTTTAACGTCGCACGAAACATCGTTAGGATTTGCGCACGGTATTTGCGCTCGCTAAATAATCAGCCCCGCGCGATCGTTGCGTGAATATCTTGTTAAAACTTTCCACTAAATTACCCTCATCGCTGGATACCGGCGTCGCACACGTATGAGAATGTGCCGCTCGAACACCGTTTACTTTGTATCTTCCTAACGATTCAACGGGTTTGTTTATCCTACCTTTGTTAAACCAACCTTCTCCGCGTGGCAGTAACGTCGTTGTCAAAGCGTGTGTAGGACCCGTCTCGAATAGCGCGATTAGAACACTAGCCCTCTTTTTTCCTCTGCGTTCAGCGTTCATCGAAAACGAAAGGATCGAAAATAAATGTCCACGTACACAGGCCGAAGCGTTTGAAACAGGCCACCTGAGTAACTCGGTTGCCATCGCTGGCCGAAAGGAAATCTGTAATATTAGCACTAGGTTTACGGTTCGTTCTGGAGCATCCTAATATTTTTGATTTACTATCAATCGATATAGCACTCCAGGCAATTTTAATTCCAAAATTAAAACAGTTCTTTGACGTAAAATAATTCCGTTGTACACACGTCATTTTCTTTCGCAAATAAAAAGTTTATTACTGTTACCGACGCCTTAAATGCAAATAGAGCAATGTAAAAACTGCTTTAAATAATAGTAAGGGAATTTTTAGTATCGCCTCAGAGACGCTATTGGAGCGTTAAGTGTTAATAAATGCAATCTTGTCACCATTACGAGGCAATGTATATTAGTATAGTTCATTGCCTGGTAGTTCTAATGTTAAATATTGTCATGTTATAGATTGCGTTCGAACTGTAGAATACATAGCAGTAGCTATGCAAGTAGAAACTGTCAGCCAAAGTCAGACGAGAACGAAAACGTGTAAAGTGAATTTTTACAGATTCCTGAATACACGAATTTAATTTGCAAATTCTGCAGCTTCGGAATCTTTTTGGAATTTCAACAACCCTGCTCTGTCTTATTTCTTCAGGGGTTGTTGACCAAAAGGCAGCTCCGCGTTACATAGGGCTGTGGCAGGGAACAGAAAGTTCAGAACCTTAGTCTAGCCAGCAGACATTTCGAACATTGAACTTAGAATATTGCAAAGGTGCACAGAACTTAGAACAATTCCAAATGCAAGTAGCATTTGTGAAATTATTTAGAAACTAAATGGTTAATTGAACCATTAGCAATGCGAAGAGAGCAACGTTGGTATCAGGACGTTAAGTTCGAAGCAGTACTTGGACGATGTACTCCGCGGAGGTATAAAGATTGAAAGGAGACACCATATGCTTATTAGTACGTATCCGCTGGCCCCGACACACGCTTGAATCCACGCGAGCGTAATATCTCTTCTCTGAAAGGAGGAAACGCATGGAGCGGTAAGCAGGCAAGCGTGTTCTGGCACACACAGCCCACGAAGACGGGTAAACTTACGAGTAGAACGGGTCTAAGCAGGCGGGACGGTATCTGGCAGTTTGCCCCGCATCCACGCCGGCAAAGTCAGCTTTACTAGCCGTGGCAGAGCAACGATCTTCCTTCTCTCCTGATCGTGTTCGTTGCTCGCCACCGCATCCGCTCCGCTCCGCTCTGCTCCGCTCTGCATCGCTCTGCACCGCTCTGTACCCGCTCTGTACCCGCTCTGCACCGGCCGGCTTCGTTTCGCGGCGCGTAGTTGGATTTAATAACGCAAGTTTCGAGGCCCCGCGTCTCCTACATCCATAACACAGAACGGATACACACACACGTGTACACTGAAACATTTGCGCGAACACAACAACGGTCCAACTACAGCATTCAACTAATCCCACTATTAATTATTACGGGAGATATGTGTTCAGCGTTGGAGCCTATAGAAAGTTAAGAATATCGACGAAACTCGTTAGCTCTCAACCATTCAGCTTATCGATTTCATTAGTCCGGTAAACAAGACGCGAACAGCGCCTTAAGAATATTTTAAATGAATGAAGAGATCAAACAAATGTTTTAATTAGTATTTTTGCCGGAGCTTGGAACCTCGGTTTAATAAGGTTGTCCTTTGCGCGCCTCCGAGACTCTGACTTTTGCGCTCAATAGCAATTGACGTACCCTAAACCTCTAGATGTGAACCGCCAGGTATCAGCGAGGGTGCGACCACCCTCGAGCAGATACCTGAGACTCTGCTTTCGGAAATTACTCTCACCACACATGTGCAAATATTATTGCAAGTGTTCATTGATGGAACACGTTTACACCCCATCGATGAACACTGGTGTATGTATGGGGTTAGGTTTTGGGGTTGCAATGCTCAAGGCAGTTTTTAGTAAGACATTACGTTAGTCGGTCTTTTTTTAAGTCATTACGTCAGTTTTCCTTATGTTATTTCGTTAGTTTCGATTTAAGTGTTTTACGTTTATGTTTATGTTAGTGTATCTACGTTCATCCAGTGTACCATTGTCTGTTCTGTGAGTAAAGAATTTTATCCGAAGTACGAAACGGTACAAGAACCCCTTACAGTACGAAATCGTCCGGAGATGAACGACCCTTTACAGAAGGGACAGTCGAGTGCAAAGGGTCGAACCACGCGATAAGACATTTCGAAACCGAATTCAACGATCACACTGCGGCAGGCACCACGAGGCTTCGATGCGGTCTACAATTTAGGGTTGAATCGGTGGGCCTTTACGCGGAAACCTCGCTCCAGTTCCCGAGAGCGTTGCACCGATCGATTCGAATGCAACGTCGACTACTTAAATTATAACGAAACCGGACCGTCGAAACTCGACCGCGTATCACGCGAATATATTTCGTGCGGCTGGTAACCAAAGCCGAATTTGTAGCAACTTCGACGAATATTTACATATGGGTCGCTATTGAGCATCTGTGACCGTTATGCGGAGAGAATCAGGACCGGTGAATTGCACATGGCAGAATTTAATCTCTGTTTCGGATATTATAAACACAATTCTCTATTATTATTAACCTTCTCCTGCATTTCTCTGTCTCTATCTCTCTCTCTCTTTCGGCCATCGCCATTTTGCTCTGGGAAACACTGAAGTTACAGCGTAAATTTACCATGATGGAATATGCTTTGCATTGTTTGGAACGAACGCTATTGTCCAATGCTGTTTGATCTCGCTATATCGAATGGTCATAGATTATTTATAGTGGCTCACGAAAATGTTCGGACACTCTTTAACACTTTGACTACTACGTCACCCATATATGGGTGACAGAATTATTTGTCCATGTTTAAAAATAAATCTGTACACTAATATATTCGTTGCACTCAATTTAGTTCATAGCTAGAGACTACAAGAAGTTTGAAGGATAACTGTGCGTCAGATATTTTAAGTTTTCAATTGTTGCTGCATTAAATAAATCACTTTGATTTTGTGGAATTTTTAAGGCTGTTCTTTGGGCAGTTAAAGTGTTAAATATAACAACGAATTTGTATTCAAACGAATTAAAAAATTTTTAATTTGTAAGGTGCCGAACTTAAATCGAACTTACAGCGTGCCGAATTTACAAATCGTAACATTTTTAAGTATAAATAACATTTTTAAGATTGCACCAAACTTTTTGACTTTTTTTTAACAATTGGATGCATTGATTTACTAAATGATATGCGAAAAGGATTTTGAATAAGTTACAATTGGTATTAATTACCTGACTAATAGAAAAGGAACTTTCTGGTAAAGGTATCTTCTAGATCTATGGTGAAAATCGCAATTTTTTACGATGGTCTGGTTCTTGGTCTGTTTCTACTAAAACATTACAAATTCTTAGATTGCGTCGTTTTGCAGCTACATATTCCGCAATTGTAACATAATCTGCCATATTTTGTTGCCTTATTCTATATCTTTACAAACTATATATTCCACAATTATAAAATAGAATAGCATACTTATACCGCACACGGTACATTTCTTCAGCAAACATAATCCATATTGCAACACAATAAAGCATATCTCATAAAAAAAAATTCAAAGTTGCCCGATTATCTTTACGACTGTAGTCCGCATGAGATTTGGAAGCGAGGGATGAACAGACGGAAAGTTATCGTCGTTGTAATTCTGAGAAATGTAATGATAAGACGGTCGGGGGGTGAGAGGGGAGGATGGTGGCACGGAAACGTTCCGCGACGTCGATGGCCGCATAGCACGAGCCGCGAACAAGCTAATTTCGCGAGGGGGACGAATTATCTGGGAAAGTTTCCGCGCGACGTGAATTGGCCCCGACAGAGAGGCCAAGCAAAAATAATTAAAGCCGTGTGTGCGGGCTGTTAGGGGCGCGAGTAGTATCGACGATCGCGTGACCTCCAGCCGAATCATTACTGACACGAGAACCGCTTTCGCATCGTTTTGCAGACCCCGGCGGCCACTCCTGCGATCGCGCGAGCGTATATGCCCAATAATCGTGCACAGAAGGAAATTGCGAGTGCACGGTCTGTCTGGTCGGAAAGCGATTGCTGTTCGGTCGGTGTTCAGGAATATCGTTGCATTATAAAGCAGATGCTGGCTCTGTAATTGGGGGAGTCGAGCTAAATGGCACCCCTCGCGTTCGAAAGAAACCGAGCCGGACCTTCGCTCCGACTGGCACAATTCCGTCTTTCTTTCTGCCTTTCTTTTCCGCGCTTTTTCTTCTCGCGACGTTCGCGATCCACTGCACGATAAATCGCTTCGTTTTGCGCTCGAGCACGCTATTTGTCTCTTCTTTGTATAGAATGCAAATCAGGATGGTGTTTTAATAGCGCCGTGATAATGCTGTGGCTCGTTATTGTCGGGACCGTATCATAGCGTGCGTGTGTTAGCTTTGTCGCAGTGGTAGGCGAAAGTATCGGACGCTTTATATACGGTGTACCGGGTCTGTTTTGTCAGCATTTTTAACCCTTGTCACTATCAGGTATGAAAAATAACTGTCCACTTGTCTTCAACAAAGAAATTTTCAATGACAATTTATTTCAAGATGCTCCAAAACTTCGAAGATACTAGCCACAGTAAATTCAGAGAGAAAGGGACACGAAAATTCGTGCCTAAAGTTCAAGATCCTCCAAAAAATGGCCACTTGCCTTCAATAAAAAAAATATACATCAACAATTCATCTCAAGCATCGTTTCTCCTAAAATGCACATCAGGCAGGTCGCTAGATGCTCCAAAACAGCAAAGATAGTAGCTACGGTAGATTCAGAGAAAAAGTGATACAAAAATTCGTATATAAAATTCCAGGTGGCCAAGAAAAGGCTACTCGCCGTCCATAAACGAATGTCCAACGACTCGTAAACTCGTGGCAGAGCAGTGCGCAGAAAAAAATTCGTAGTTTATTCAGCAGTTTCCAGTGCATCGCGCTAGGACTTATTTTTCTAGCCTGAAGCGATCCAGCGGAATCCATGCGGTCCGAGGATAAATCGTGTCAAAAGAACGTAAAACGACGCGAACGGCCCCAGAATCCATGAATTCCGTCGTCGGGCACCGAGTGACGGACACGCGATGCCCGGCACGCGACACAAACGATTACATGTGCTGGCCTTTTTTTCATTAGTTGCAGCCGGTCAAGCCGTCCGAGCATTGTTCGGTCGACGGTCTCCGCGAGAGAATGAACGGTGCTGGAGAAAATTAAGTAATACGCGGTGCATTTGCATTCGTTGATCTTGATACGATAACGCGTCGTGTGCGTCGACTATTTCGCCGAGACAATGCAATTTTATAGTAGCCCCCAGCGAGATTTATCGCTAATGGTAACCAGTGTTGCCAGATTAAGGCTTGTCTCCCACTCCTCCTTTCCCCTTCCACGACACTTTTCCCCCATTCGTCGCCGGCGAATCGGTCACGTGATACCACGCGAAAATCTCGTTGGCCGAGCGTCCATGTCTGCGTTATGACACGCCCGCTAATGACGAAGAGGGGGTAACCGTACTCCCCTCAATTTCTCCTATCTGACAACGCTGACGGCAACGTCACGCACGAACCAACGCGGAAACAATTATTGTTACTCCGATCCAAGGTGCAATTCGAGGCCTAGAAGGCTGGAATAGAATCGTAGATCTTTGGCAATACCTTTCTTTCACGCGTGTGTAATGAAATTGCCACAGCGAGCTGCTTCCTCTTGGTTCCCCGACTACCTGCACGCTTTAACACTTTGAATACCGAACTGGCGAGAACAGTGGGTGGGGAAAGTAGTTTTACGCCTTGTGGTGCTAGGTTTGCGGTGCACTGCCATTCAAAGTTTTGTATTACTTTATAAAAATAACATGGAGAAGTTTGATTGTTTTTTAAGGGATATGTAGTGGGGAGAAATATGTTTGTTAGAGATTTCTTAGCTGATACAGCTTTGCAATGAAATTAGAAATATGAGAACTCGTTATTTTGACAGATTTTACGAAGTAGGGAGACCAACTATTTTGTAATAGTTTATAGAAATTTTTAGCCATTTTTTAAATGCAGTATACCCAAGGAATGAATGTATACCCAGAAGGATTAATTTGCTAGGTAATATGTAAATGTTATTTTCTTTTAATTGTTATTGGTTGCAATTGCAAATGAAACCGTTAAGGTGAAAATTGTTAAGTCTACACAGAAAATTAAAAATATTTTAATTTGTAGTTTTTCCTTTGATTTCTTAATAACGTACATAATTATATTCAATCAGTTCTGCAATAATTCTTGAATGCAAGTTGAGGTTTTTCAATTACAATTATGAACATTTACAATGACTCATGACCCAATCATTAAAATCAGAATATATTCATGATATTATTCAAAACAGTTCAGTTCTTGCTCACACTGCGTTTAATGTTAATGAAGTAACAATTAAAGATACAGTGCGGTATCTGGGTTTGATTGCTTAATCGTGAATTTAATAGCCTGATCTTCTCCTAGGTGATGCATTAATTATATCTTCAGCTATGTAATATTATCTTCAGATAGATAATATAAACTCTATTTTGAGCTGGATAATGTTACCTCCAGCTGGATAGTGTTAACTTTACCGTACGCTGAATCATATTAACTTTATTCCTAGCTAAATAATGGTAACTCTATCTTCAGCTAGATAATAATAACTTTGCATTAGGCTAGGTAATAACAACTTTATCTTCAGCTAGGTATCGTTAACTTTACCTTCAGCTAGATCATGTTAACTTTATTTTCAGTTAAAGAATGTTAACTTTACCTTCAGCTAGATTATAATAATTTTATCTTCAGCCAGATAATATTAATTTTAACTCAATATATTTTTTATTATTCAAATTTGCGAAATGATAATGTTATAGCATGCAACTGGCAGCTCTATCTGACGCGACGTTGTTCTCCGTGTAGCAGGACCAGTGCAGAAAATAAATAATATGACGTTAATAACGCTAATCGAATTCACCGAACGGAACAGTGAAAACGTGACTTTGTTACAGACAGATTGCGAAGTCTCTTTGCATTTAGAGTGGGCGCAAGCCTTCAGAAATCATAAACTGTAAAATCTAATGGAATTAACTATTGCCTCATTTTATTTTCAATTTGCGGAGACCGCTCGGACAGAAAATAAAATTCCACTGAATTTCAATTTCTTTGAGTGTACCAAACTGAAATATAAATTCCTGCTGGCTCAAAGAAATGAAATTCCTAATGAAAACACGAATACATCGAAATGGTCCAGTATAATTTCGATCCGCAAGCGTTTGCACATGTGGCACAACGTTGTGCACGTATTCGCAATGTAAATTAAACATTTTTAATATTTCTATAAATTTACAACTACTACAATACTATAAAACTAACAAATATAAAAGTATCAAAGAGTATCAAGTAACAAATATAAAAGTATAAATAAAATACATTTATGAAGAGCAGATGTTCTCTCATACTTTAAATTTTACAAGTTTCCTTATATATTTCAATTATAGTTAACAAGTTCCTGAAGAAAGGAACTTCCATCGTGGATGTTTAAAAAGGGTCAAATCAGATTCAGACCGAACTAACCCAAATTATACTGATCTATTTTATATTTTATACTTTTCCTCTGTCTATGACCTTTAATGACGTTGACCAATTATAATCACTGAATTCTGTAGCTATAGTATGCCTCTTCACTCCAAGCAATAACTTTTACGACATCGTACGAGCCCCAGTTGACCCTTCAACTTTGCCCGGAAAGCATTCACGGTTCCTTTAACAACAACGAATTTGTATTTGAAGTTATGCGTTAGGTGAGTCGGCCAGCATAACGTAGACCCTAAAACGAGGTTGCCATTCGATAATAGAGATGGAGCAGCAGTCGAATATTTGCGCGGGCAATTCTCTGTCTCTGTTGAAACTGAATTTCGAGGTTGGTGACTTATTTATTGTTCGAGCCTCGTAATATTTTAGCGAGCTCTGATGGCGACATCCCCGAAACAACAATGGAAATTAGCACGAGCCGGCGTGTTGTCCCGGCGTATCAAGAGTGACGTGAGTAGTGTCCACGCGTGCCAATAAATACCGATTTTTCGTCGCACTGCTCGCTAGAAAAAAAAATGTCCCTCGAATGCATGAATAACGTGCACGAGGGCCATATTTCCTGCAGAAGGGAGAACGACCGTATCGCGCGGGATGCAAATTCACAGTGCACGCCTTTAGCCTGCTACTTAGGTCGAGCGCTCGCTTGAGCACGGGTCGAGCCTGTTCCATAAAGTCCTCGTAATTCCGTCGAACTGACGCTCGCCTCGTTTCGCCAACTTTTCTTCGTGTCCGCATGACGATTCGACGACTGGTTCCCTGTCGCGAACATAGTCTGTTCGAAACCGTGCTTCCGAAACAACTAAATTCTTCTTCTTATCACCGCGGTAATCTACACGGGGCCGAGTAGACGCTATTTTATAAGCATAACTTTACGTTAATCGCTTTCTCGTAGGCCTAGAGGTCATACGAAGGTCAACTCTGCTTTTTAACTTACAAGGGAACACATTCAGATGCGAAAATCCGATTTTACTTAAATTTACGGGAGCTTATAGCTTTATTGTTTAAACAAAAAAACTTTTGTTAAAATTTTCTTGAGTGACTAAACTTCTCATTGAAAACAGACAATTTAAAAGAAAATTCTAATTTTTTCGACCTCTGGGTTCCGAGATATTTAAAAAATATCCCAGCTTTGAGGGCTGTTTTCACCCCTTCAAAGTGGATGGTCGCCGATAAAAAAAAACACGTGTCAAATATTTTTCAAAGAACTGTAAGCTCCCATATGTTTCATAAAAATCGGATTTTCGCATCTGAATATGTTCCCGTGTTAGTGTGATACATCTTTCTATATTTTTGTATCTTCTGCGTATCTATACAATGCAATAATCTAGTAGGGAGGTGGTCCAATATATTGGCGACAGCAATTTGAAAATGCCGCCACCGTGGCAGCGCCGATCGCGAACGGTTAAACTTCTTTAAATTAAAATAAAATTAATTTAATTTAAATAAAATCGTTGTCGATGAGTATGTTCGCGCTACCGTGCGTACGAGCATATTAAATCAATTATCCGTAGCTCTGTGAGCAAGCAATAGCGAGAAAAAGACGAAGAAACAGAAAAGTCTTGGCGTTAAGCTATCGATTACGAGAGTTTTTCGACTGGCGGGTTTCTTGCTAGTTCGGAGGGGAAATCGCAAACGATCGTCATAAATTCTCGTGATCCAGGGAAGCGCGGAGTGTCGCGAAACCCTGTTGACCCGTGGAACGGACCACCGTACACAAGTTGGTAAAACCGGAAGAGAAAAAAGGTAGTCCGCACGGGAAGTTCGAAAGCACGGTCGTCTAAAAGCTAGCGAAGTCGTTTGGCGGAGTGCCCGATCGGAAAGGATCGGCGAAAACCTAACGTTCTGCGAACCGAAAACGAGAAAGTTACCGGCAGATCCGCCGGTACACCTGCGTTAACGGTAAGGGTGTACGAGAAATCGAAAATGGTGGATCTAAACGGGCCAGGACGAGTCGAGAATTTTCTCGAAATCGGGACATGGGTTTTTGAATATGAGAGAACGTTCGCTGTTATTCGGAATAATTGTAACAAATGGTAATGTTCATCACAAGGGAGTATTTCGTCCCCCGAAACAGTTTCTCCTAAAGTATTTAGGAATTTTTTTCAGAGAATTTTTCAAAAATATACTATTGGGATTTTGCACGCGAATTCACTGCTTCGTAAAGCACACGTGTAAATTTTTTAAAATAAAGATAATCTCAACGGTCTGAGTTATATATATATATATTTTTATAAAGCATATTTTAAGGGATATGCTAAACTTTAATACCATTTTTGTACAAAAATTTAGGAATTTTTTCCAGAGAATTTTTCAGAAATATTGTATTGGAATTTTGCACGCGAAATCGCTGCTTTGAAAAGTATACACCTGAAGTTTGTTTCAAATAAAAATAATCCTCTGATTTTCGAGAACCTGACCTGATTCAGAAGTTTTTGGGCACGAGGGCACCTACAGTTAGAACCGAGTTTCTGTCTCGTGTACCGAGTCGTTCAATCGCAATCGGTTCGCGTAGCTGCTAGTGACACGTGGAATTGATTGATACGATGATCCCGTCGATGGAACATCGATTTGGACACGGGGTGATGGAACTTTCTTTCAAATCAAATAGATGGTGACGAATGAAAAGCGTATCGGCCACGCATTTTTGTTTGATCGCTCGCAGATTGCACCGCCGCCGGTGTCCCTCTTCGAATGGTATTAGGCGAATACGAACGTTTCATTCCACTTTAACAATTTCCTTTTATTTATACACGACGCGCGATCTATATCACCAATCGATTCGCAGTATTCGGTTCACAGTTTACATTCTCTCATTATTGCGCCCTTATTTATTTATTGCACCCGTAGATCGAAAATAAATAACCGTGGTAAAGAACGAAATTTATAAACAATATACATCGAATGAAACTGAAATTTTCAACTGTTAAGGGATGGAGCAATAACGTAGATAAGAATGAAGTAAGATCCAGCAACTGTTACATGATATAGCAGTAATATTGTTGGGAACAAAATTAGAACTGACAAAGTTTAAAGCACATATAGGATTAATGTAGATGGGAATGGAAGTAGATTTGGCAAGTTTTATACGATAGAGCAGTAACATAGATGAGAATGAAGCTAGATCCAGCAACTGTTAGACGATTGTAGCAGTAACATAGTTGGGAGTGAAATTTGAACAGACAAGTATTAAGACATGTGTAGCATTAACATAGATGGGTATGAAATTAGATTTGACAAGTTTTAAATGATATATCAGTAACATAGATGAAAATAAAACTAGATTTGTCTATTGTCAAATGATGGAGCAATAACATAGATGAGAATGAAGCTAGATCCAGCAACTGTTAAATGATATAGCAATAATATTGTTGGGGACGAAATTAGAACTGACAAAGTTTAAAGCACATATAGGATTAACATAGATGGAAATGGAAGTAGATCTGGCAAGTTTTAGACGATAGAGCAGTAACATAGAAGCGAATGAAGCTAAAATTGTCAACTATTAGAACTGAAATTAGAACTGACAAGATTTGAAGCATGTACCAGGCCTGTAAATATGAAATCGGCATTTGCTTATACATAGCGCTAGCTATCAATATAATTACCGTTGAATCGCGTAACTTTTTAACTGTTTTAATTTTACCCAGACTTCCCGCTCCTGATTATACAGATTTCCGTGATCGTCTCGCTATGGGTTCGCAAGGATTAACTTTAAAGTCTGGATAAAATATTGCATAACTCGCGTATGCTGGGTGGTATTAAATATGCAGGCTAAGCGCGTGGATGGGTAGTGAGAGTGAATGTTACTTGTGTTAATACTGCGATACCAGTTGTTGTTTCTTTTTGTTTTTTACCGGTTTCCCCATTTCTCCGTCGGTGTATGGAAAACAGTGGCTCGCGACCGTTGTTGGACCCGCAAAGTAAGATTACTGTTTGACCCAGTTCGGCATAATTACATTCTCGTATTTTTACGCTGCCGTTGCGTGGAAACGTACGAGCATGTAACGCGGCTATTCGCGAAAATGGAGAAGACTTTGCTGTACGGCTAAAACTGCTATGACGTTTGGATTATGCCGATCCGGGCGAGCGCGCGAAAAGTATAATTCGCGGACGCGATGACATAAGAAGCTAGTTTCGCGTGCGGGAAAATTATTTATGCATTAATGAAATTGGTTCCGACGTGGTGAAATTACTGTATGGAAATTTTGAAATTTCAACTTTTCCTTGTTAGTATTCGAGAGAGATCTCTGGGAACGTTATTGTCGTTGAATTTCGCGAAAATGTCCTCTTCTCCTCAACGATTTACGAGAACTGGCGGGTGCTGGTGTCTTTAATCCTTGCAGTCCAACTTGCCTCTGAGGCGACAGTAAAAGTTGCTATAATAATATTAAAAACAACTTTCGTATCACTTTATTTGCATTTAAAAAATCGGTAAAAATTTAATTCCTTTGAATTGAAGTGTAAACTTTATATGCACGAAAGGAAATAAATTTTAGAACTATTTTAGGTGAAACAATATCTCGATTTGGGAATTAACACTTTTCAGAGTTCTTATTTTACAATTATTGAAATTATAAAATTGCCTACATAGTAATCGATTCAACTTCATTTCATTATACTTTGTAACGAGAATCGCATATAATCCAAATAAATTAAATCTTGGCATTTTCATATGACGGTACACACTAGTCAAATTTAATGCTCGATAGGTTTAGTTGTAAAATTGCTTGAAGTGCAAAGGATTAATTTATGATTGTTGAGATTGTAAATGTGCATTGGTCGACTAGTATCCAACAAGTTTATTTCCTTGAGCTTATGTTATATAAAAAAGGGAATACAAAATTCAATAAACATATCCTTCTAATTTTTATAAATTAATACTGGTGTCAGATTTAAAATATTTTAAAGACATTGTATCGACAATGTTTCGATTAAAGCCGTGTTCACATACTTTCCGAAGCCATTGTATTTAGCAGCGACAACAAACTTCTTCCGTCGTGAAACAAAAGTTCTCCGAACGATTCTATCTTTATCGTTAACGATACTAATCGCTTCGAGGAACTTAAACACGCTCGCAGCGATCGTCGGGAATAAAACAAACGGAATTATCGATGAAGACGTCGCAGTCTCCGTCGGAAACGAAACTAGATCCGGTAACGGTGATCCAGTTTCGCCGAACGTCGGCCCCAATTCCCCCCCGATAAGCTAATTAAACAGTATCATTTAATTTCGACCGAAATCATCGTTTCTTCGAACGGCAGCTCGTACGCTCGTGCTAATGACAAACGTTTTGCTTATTAAACGGTGTTCGCTACGAGCCAATTGTACCGTGTCGTTTATTGGTTTATTCTGATCGAATGGGATCGATAGCGATCGCCGGTATAGTTACACCGGATGCTCGTTCGACTCCGAGCCGTTTGCATGCGGGAAATAATCGCCTAATTTGCGTGCGACGATTAAACGGCGTAGATAAGATCCGTTGTTGCATCTTGGAACGGTCAATTTTATTCTAGCGAAGTTAATGAATGAAAATGGCTTATCGCACAGCGTTTATGCCAACGTTTGGAAAAAAAAAACGAGCAACCCGCGACCGTTTCGATATTGCTGCACGTTAGGCGATTTTCCTTCCACGAAACAGACCTATCGTTAACTCTTTGCACTCGAATGGTGGTTCTGAGGCGACAGCAAATGGTGCAATTACTTTATACCAAACAGATATTTATATTGTATAAAGATTGCATAAAATGAAAATACTTCGTGCCGAAAGAATTGCCTTGGTTTTGGAATGAAAATTGCAACGAGCGCAAGGAATTAAAATAAATATTCGATTACATCCGTAAAAGTGATGCAACGGAGATTGTATAAAATGAAAATATTCTATTGCATTCGTAAAGGTGATGCAACGAAGATTGCATAAAATGAAAATATTCTGTGTCGAAGGAATTGTCTTGGTTTTTGAATGAAAATTGCAACGAGTGCAAAAAATTAACCAATGCAAAGTTACAAAAATGGTGTAGAATGAAAATATTCTATTGCATTCGTAAAACTGATGCAACGAAGATTGCATAAAATGAAAATATTGACAATATTCTACATCAGAAGAAATGCTTTGGTTTTCTAATTAAAATAGCTTCGAGTGCAAAGGGTTAACCCTCCGAATTTGAAGCACCTTCGAAGCTACAACTGACACTGAGACATAAAGTTTCTTGGCGCTATTTGAAATTATTCATTTTTAAACAAATTAACGAAACAGTTTGATGCATCCATTTTCGATTAACATTTGCGCCTTGAATTATTTCCCAGTGGATTGTTCGCGTAATACGGGACACCCTGTATATATCGCGTTTGCTGTAGCGAGCAGCAGTCCATCACTTTCTCTCGAAAAATGGCAAGCTCGGTTTACAGCATAGCCGGCGATGCATGTTGTAAAGACGGGGGCAAACGACGCTTTGGATAGATGGTTTGTATCGACTACTCTATCGACGCCACCTGAGCCCATAAATGTGACCTCTGCTGTCGGCCGGCGAAGATAAAGGGCCGCGTCCTTTTAACCGTAATACGGCGGTGTAGCAGGTGCGCCTTTAAGGGTCGGAAATTGTAAATACCCCGTAACCTTTGCCGCACGGCCGTGAGGTCAATCGTTCGTTGCGAAACGCCGCTCGTAAATCTGGTTCAGCCGGACGACTGCTAAGGTCGCTACCCGTGCACACAGAAACGCGAAGACGATACGACACTCCAGTCATGTCTTAACTTACCTTTAGAACGTTCGAAATTCAAGTCCTAAACACATCCCCAAGAATTAACAAACCGATGTTCCTAGAACGTCCAACGTTGACGTTCAAGTGGACGCGTGACGGTCAGACACAGCTTGGACATGAATCGGATGTCCTATGGAGGTAGTGTGTTATCTCGATATATCCTAAAGACATCCAGAAGATGTCCATCCATGTAAAAGACATCCATAAGTCTTAACAAATGGACGTTCATCGAACGTCCTACATTAAAGTCTTAAGGAGATGCTATAGATGTCCCTAATCGATGTACGATGTTCAGGCACAGCTTGGGCATGAATCGGACGTTCTACGGACGTACTGTGTTATCTCGACAAGTCCTAAGACGTCCATAAGATTTAATTATTGGATGTTCATCTAACGTGTTACAGTGAAGTCTTAAGGAGATTCTATGGATGTCCCTAATGGACGTATGACGTTCGGACACAAATTGAACATGAATCGGACGTTCAGTGTCATCGAGAGTCTGTTTCTCTATAATGGTAGCATCTTTGTACCCCTTCGCGTATGCACAAGCTGCTCTAAGGTCAGAAATGGCAATTAATATCGCGGCCGAAGACTGTTTTATGGGGAAGGACGAGAGGCTCGAAGCCTCGAATTTACGGGGAATTGTACGGGGATTTGAAGCTTAGGCGATCTACCCGGCAGCAGGTTATCCCTCGCCACGGCTCGAAAAATTGATATTTCACGTCCCGCCGGTAACGACCGAATAAAATGTAACGCGAAAACGATTTTATGCGCCATCCACGGTGCAGCGAAATTGATCAGGATTGCGTAATTTGAGATTCGTTCGAGGTTCACGGCCCCCTGGGGCACCGGTATCGAGTTTCGCGTTCGTTATGGGGCAAAAATGCTTTGTAACGCGGAGAACACCGAGGGTTGAAGATCAATAAGCACCGTCGGAATGTGTTCTGCGGCTTTATGGGAATCGAAAGAATAATTCGAAAAGAAACGCCCGCGAGGCTGCTCTTAACACGTTCCCTGTTATATTCTATACTATCTATATTCTGTAATAGGATATAAAAATTGTTTTTACACGTTCACGCGCAGAAAGATGCAAGAATTTGTGGAGTTTAAGCAGACGTTATTAAGAAAAGTTATTCAGATTCTGAAATTCGGTGATTTTTAAATTCAACGCGATGCAAACTTGGTGCATTTCAAATTCAGTGACTTTTAAATTCGATGCGTTTCAAATTCAATTATTTTTAAATTCGGCGCCTTTCAAATTCAATAATTTTTAAATTCGGGGCGTTGTAAACTCGACAAATTGTAAATTCGGCGCAATACAAATTTGACAACATTCAAACTCAATGACTTTTAAATTCAGCGCGTTCCAACTTTGGTGATTTTTAAATTAAGCACGATACATATTCGATGCATTTCAAACTCAATGACTTTCAAGTTCTGCGCGTTTCAAATTCAACAATTTCTAAATTCGGTGCGATACAAATTCGACCACTGTACAATGAACATCTACGAAACGAACGTTTTAAACATTTACTATACTCTCACATAAAATAATTACAGAATGTAGCTTTTATTACTACCAATTCCGACAAATTGCAATACTTACACGTGGTCAACGAATTGTTTTAACTTTTTCAAACAAATTCAAGTTGCACGATCCAATACTAAAACAATTCTCGCCATTTTACGGGTGTTCGAATCTAAATTCCAGTGACTGTCTTCGACAATGCCTCTAGCTTCTGGTTTTTCAAAATCCGAGTTGCATAAAAATTTCAGCGGTTGCGTGACTCGTCCTAAAAATGACAAAATACGTTTTTCCATCCGAAAATAACAATTTTTTCGACTCGGAAAGCGGAATCTTGACCTGGCAAGCGGTCGCTAACGAAGATTTAATCGCTTTTGCGACCGGAAGCCTGGACCAGGCCGATGTTTCTCTATTTTTTTTTCTCGTCGTTGACGAATGAAATTCCTCTGAAAATTTATTCCAGCGCTCCTACCTTTGATATTTTGTGTCCCGCACACGCGGGCTCGTGTAATTTTCGCGAAGCGCATACTTCGCTCGGCGTGATATTAGCGCCCGGACGCGTTTCGCACGCCACTCATCGTCGGACGTTCTCTTAACTATGCATTCTTTGCTCTTTGGACAAACGATATGGATGCTTGTTTTCCACCGTGGCAACGTAGATTTTTCGATGATTTTTTTCTTCTCTCTTTCTCTCTTTTTTTTTTTATTTCGCCCAGGATATTTTTTGTTTCCCTTTGTGGGCGACTGCATTTTTTCCCCCGGCGGCGCGCTGTGCGACGGATGGATAAATTGGGCGAATTGTCTGTTTGTTTTCTGCGTTTTTGTTATATAGATTGAATTTAATGGGCGGCGGATGTACAATCGTCGGGATTGAATGCGCCAATGTTCCATTGTTGTTGGTAACTGTTCATACAGTCGCTACATCAGCTCTTTATAAATGGCGGACGCGAGAGCTCAACTTGATGTATAGTTACTTGGTGCAGCGTATACAGGGTGTACCGTATATCCTGGACAGTCGACTGGGAAGTAATTTTTACCGGGGCAATTTCATTATTTCAATTACAGTTAAACAGTCGCGGTCGAATTTTCACATTTAACTGACGGGTAGTTTCTTTCTCCGTTGCCGGGCATTTTTTAACACTGGAACGACAGAGCACTGAACTGTAAAATATATAAAACTATATATAGAACTATAAATATACAGCACAATAAAAATTCAAGCGAAAACGTAAGTCTACGTGGCCCGTTCGTTAAGTGTGATTTTATTATTATAAAATTATCTTAATAGATTTAATAGAATTATTTTAACATAATTTAATAGAATTATATTATTATAATATATTTTATTTATTTCAAATTTTATTATATTATATTGGTTAAATTATTTTATTATATTATATTAGTTATATTATATTGGCTATTCTTAAATTATCGTTGAAACACGAAAAAATTAAAAATTGCTAGCCTCGCCTTTCTCTTTCACCGACTCGATAAAAATGATTAACAAGTTACTTGCTAAATTAATCCTCGTGCTAATCCTTAGAATTCCAATTACAGCTCGAAGTAAAACAACGTCGAAAACGCATCTCCCTTGCGAAATGGAAAATACATTTGACGTGGAAGTTTATTTGCGAGTGCATTGTTCAACAGTGAGTAATAAATAAAGTGTCGTAGTGTTTTGCGCACGGTTTTTAATTCAACGGACAATGGTCCGTTCCACGGTTAAGTATTCGATGTTCGGCCCCGGCGCATAGACTTTAACGGTCGACTGTAAATATCCTAGTCGGAAGTGTTACCGTAAACGGTGGAATGAATATCGATTCGGTAGGTTCGAGATAGGTCGTTACAGTTCCCGTGGAAAGTATCTCGGGTTTGTCTGCGTAAGGAACACAGGTTACCGCGCGATAATCAAGGCTGGCGGGATTAGCCGCATGATTTTTTAATACCCCGACCGTACGTTGCCTCGCGCAACCCGGCCGCTTCGTAATTCCGTGACGAGGTTCTACGACTGTTCGCTGTTGTCCGGCCGTGTCTTCATGAATATTAAAACAATCAGTAACTTCTAAAATGCTTACGCGCAGAGCGACGCCAAGTACCGCAGGATTAAGTTCGCGCCGAGCCGCCATCGAATAAAACGCGGCCAACTTTTTTAATCATTCACAGCGGAAACTGCATTTTAAAGGCGCGCCTTCGGCCGCGGGGACGCTTCAAATAGAAATTAAAAATGGCCGTCGCTCCCCCTCCCCTGTTCGTATCTCCGAATGCGAACATTTTTATTCCCCGGTGTAACGAGAAATTGTAAACGCTGGGACGAGCCGCGAATAACCGAGTCGTCCGATGAGAGAAACAGGAGCCCGAGAGAACGAGACGGGAGAAGGAGCAATTGATCAATAATCCTGCGAGACGTGACGAAATTATTACGCTCGATATTTGTCGGTTTTACCGCGCATCGGAATTGTCATAATCCTCCACCGAAATGCAAGTGTAGAATAAATAATAACGCTTATGGAATAACTCGGATTTTAATGGGCGAGAATGTCCGAAACGTGGAAAATGAAGCTAATGGGTCGCCTGAAGTGATGTGATGCAGCTTCTCATTGTTTAAACAAGTGGGGTGAATAAAATGTTGACATACTCGGAGATAGTCATTCTTGTATGCTGTTTATCCCGGTAGGTTGTGGTCTCGTGTTGCTCATTTTCTAGTGGACGATTTCATTATGCATTTTTGTTTGAGAATCATTTTATTGGATTTGTCTGACCAATGGAGTGGTTGCACTACTTGTATACTCGTAAAGTACCAATTTACCATTTCTGTTTGCATTTAAGAATTAAGTGATAGTGTTTCCTTAGTCAATCCTGAATTTATGATAACTGTATCATAGCAATGTAGTCAATACCAACTGCTCATCAGGTGATTATATTGAGATTACTCTCTCTTGAAATTTTCTTGCTCAAATATACATACACTTATGCAACAATAATTTATTTAAGCTTTCTTTGAGAATCATTTTATCGTACGTGTCTGACCAGTGGCACGGTTGCACTACTCGCGTACAGAAACAAACTGTGCATACTCTTACAGTGTTACCACTTCTGTTTGCGTCATTATGAGCTGAATATTCCCAAAAAATCAAACCTTCTTAAAAAGAGTAATGTTCCTAATTATACCCTAACGAATTCTCAGGTCAAGCATACCAATGAATATCTCAAAAACTGACACGTGTAAAATATTGTGGACAGTGATATAATCGTTGGGAGACTTCCTTGCGCGGCCATTGAAAATGCCGGCGGCAACCGGCAGTGTCGGGAAAGCAAGCCACATTTTAATCTCGAATTATTATCTCCGACGTCAAAACAGGTGCGCACGTGTTCAGGTTTCGCTACTACGACACGCGTGTCCTGACTACGAAACCAGGCAGGTAACGCGGTTGCCGAGAGCGGCCGGTGGTGGGAGTTAATCGATCATCCTCGAAAAAGTTCGACAAAAAACCATTGTATTCGGAAGCTATTCGCGTTATTTCGTTACAAGACCGGCTATCGCTGGCGTCAGAAGTGGAGGACGTGACCCGGTTAGGCAAACGTCGTCTGGCTTTCTTCGGACTGATGCGATCTAGCCCGGTCACGAAGGGTGCAACCCGGAAACGGGACTGGATCCTGAGTAATCCGCTGCGGGTTTACCTCTGTCCTCGCGTATGCCTCTAGGTTCAACCGGAAATACAACCGAGAGAAAAAAATCACCGCCGTTGCGGAGATGGTCCAGGCCGTTTTTAAACTTCACCCCTTCCCCCGGAGCCGGCGTCTCTTGGTTCCTGTGCTAAGTGAAAAATCGTGTAAAGAGTACCGTGAATAGGAGCAGCGTTAGAAATTACACGGAAGTTGCTGCCGGAGAATAGAATAGACAACTTGAACTTCTCGATCTCCGACGCTGATGTTGGTCGCGTTCTCTGTTAACTTCCTACCGGATTTCGAGGCGGGGTAGTGCGAGCAAGCTATTGTTGGCGTGGAGACGATACGGAACGTACTCTTCGAGTTTCTGACGAAGAGAAGAAAATTCGCGAATTTTAGCGCCGGTGAGATGATCGAGACACTCTTCGGTCGAATCCGGAAGTGGGGAGAATTATAGGGGAGAGTATTTCAAACGCCACTTTTGGTAGTCCCTTTAGAATTTTGGTAAAATTCTTAGGATTATTATTAGGATTCTTTATAAAGATTTTAAGATTAAAATAGTAAAAAGTAAATTAACAAATTAGTGAAATATTACTTTGTGGAAAATTTGTGGAAGTACATTATAAATTAATAAAATATTAAAATAGCAAACTTTGTGGAAGTAAAATATTAATCAGTAATATAATAAAATATAATAGTATAAATTATGGAAGTAAAATATTAATTAGTAAAGTTTGTGGAAGTAAAATATGAACATAGTAAAATTGGTGGAAGCAAATTATAAATTGATGAAATATTAAATTAGCAATCTTTGTGGAAGTAAAATATTAAAATAGTATAATTTATGGAAGTAATAAAATATTAATTAGTAAAATTGGTGGAAGTAAAATATTAAAACTGTGAAATTTGTAAAAGTAAAATATTTTGGGGTTACAGTGCAAAGCAGAGGAAGTAGCATTAAACATTAACAGAGTAAAATTTGTATAATTAAAATATTTTGGGATTTTAGTAAGGAGCATAGGAACAAGTACTAAATATAATATAGTAAAATTTATAAAATTAAAACATTTTGATATTACAATAAAAGACAGAAGAAGTAGTATTAAATGCTATCACTGTACCCTTTAAAAACAGTGCAAACTTAAATAGCACTTTGCAAATACTAATTTCAACAGATATGCAGCTTCAGTGTCCATAGATCACCCTAAACACAAAATGGTGTGTAAGTGCTGGTGCAATCTGTTTGCTCCAATTTTAGAAAAGTTATTCGTTTTTAAAAGCTATACGATTACATTTTACACTGACTGTAGGCAACAAGAAAAGTAGATTGCAGCACACAGAACGAGAGACTAAACGTATACACCTACAGCGAGAAAGACAGAGAGAAAAATGCGCAAGATAAGACTGCCTCGTATAATTCTTTTACACACGAAGTAGCCCGTAGAATCACGCGATTATTCCTTCAACTCTTATTGCAGCGCGCCGTGTGCATTATTAAGCTTATCTCCCGCGAAGAGTCTAGGCTAGACATCATAAAGGCTACTTGCGAGCAATCCACAAGTTTCAGCTAACACCGTCGAAGAATCTCGGCTTAATTCTGACGGTGGAAACGGGACACGGCGTAGAAAAGGGAGAAGGTCGGCGGAAGCATCAAACGGCGAAGCTGAGGAGGAAAAAGGGCCAGGTGGTCGAGAGATAAACAAGGTAGAAAGGAAGCAACGAGAAAAAGGAAAACACTATTCCTTGACCAAAGTTCAGCAGCGTGGCGGTTTGAGAAACGAAGGGAACTATAAACCGAAGAGCTTGGTGCTCGCAACGCGAATGAGAAATAGAGAGAGAAAGAGAGAGAGAAGAAGGGACGAGGGCAAATAAATTTATGGAAAAAGTTAAGAGCATTGCAAGCTCACCGGCGCAGCGTGTTGCCCTAGGCGCATTTATTTTTCATTTTTCTTTCTATCAAGGTTTGCGCCCGGTTCCATACCCGTTTCCGGTACTGGCACGGTTGTAGCTTGTCCCGAAGCGGTCTCTTTTCTATCTTTCGCCAGGTAAATTGGGTTACGCGGCGGCACATGACATCTGAAAGTAGCCTCCTCATCGCGTCTACGCTAATTAACCGCGTTTCCCCCGACCCGCGGCTACCACGCACACTTCTTCGTTGCTCGATTTGTTTGTGTAACGAGCTGCGCGCCCGGGTTGCTTAAGGGGCTATTCTAGTTTTAAACTTTCGCAAAATCGATTTGTTTTTCGCGTTTTCTTCAGACCGGGGACGCATCTAAAACAGGCCACCTGAATAACTCGGTTACTGCTGGCGATAGGAAAAATGTGTCAGGCGAAACTGCCTTGGTTTCCAGGGTAGCATAATTCCTTACTGATGGCCTCTCGTAGGTGATCGCGTAGAGGGTAGGTGAAGGTCAATCCTGGTCTCCAAACTATTCGATTGGCAACCAAGTGATTGCACATTCTCAATAAGAGGATTCAAAATTTTTACTTGGAAATGTTAACTTTATCAAATTAGGTACTGTTCGATTTCGACGATGACCTCTTGCCATCTTTCTGAAGGCGCAAGGTCAGGTTCCAACCTGGCTGAAATAATTTTTGTATATCGGTCAATTTGCGCAATTAAAAATGACGCGATGTTGAAAGCAGCTTGGTTAGCAATACCTCAAATTGGAAAAATATCGCCGTCGGTTTCCGGGACTGTCTGCGACAAAATGGCGGTGCGTAGAGATTTGTGACTCCATAAATTGTAAAACTTGAGCACGTGTTCCCCATTGTGCGGAGGAAAGTGAGACACTTTTTAAAAATAAGACTAAAAGGAGGGAAATATTAAACAGGACACGTAGCAGCTTTATCCTTGGTGTATTCCCGAGGAAGATTGTACCACTTGTCAGGATATAGACGGTATAAAGTGACTCGCTTTAAATTACAAATGGATCTCGTACTTCAAAGTGTACGCCCTTCCGCCCTCAAGACAGGTGATAGCATAATTAAAGAAGGGAAATCACGTCGCCGATTCATTCGAGGGTAGAACCCCTTTTTCCGTTATATTAAGGAAGACACTTTTCTTACTTTGCTCGTTCAATCTCTCTTCAGAAAAATCTACCGACCGCTGCGAAGCACCTTAACGTCTACATTCTCGTCTTTATTCGACTCGCTTCCTCAAATAAATCCATCTACAAGGATAAATGGGTCACCGACTATATATTCCTATTCATTTAAATACCTTTTCAAATGCTCGCTACCATTTCAGTTGGCCTCGCCGGCTACGTTTCAATCGCCGCTCGCAAAGTTGATCGTTCCATTGATCATTGCAATATTTTATTAGCTGTATTTACGCGTGATTCAAACTATGTTTTCATTTCGTTCGGTAAATTCTCCAGCTGAATCGGAAGTATCCCTTTATTCTTTCGATCGGAAACTGCAAAAAAGGATCCCGGAGAGCAAGAACGCGTTTAATCAACCGAGATCTCTAATTTAACGAATCATCTCTGCAACGATAACTAGACTGCTGCGACTCTTTATGCTAAACTTTCCGCATCGATTATAAGAAACTTGCATGAGAACGAATTTGCTTTTTTGTCAGTTGTCAAAAATAAGAATACTAACTTCCCGTTCCGCAATTTCAGTTTTGCTAATAATTATTAACACAAAGTTCAATAAAGATAAAAGTTTTCGATTCGACACCCATATATGGGTGATATGGAAGTCAAAGTGTTAAGGACAATTAACGCTAGATTTACGGAGCACTAAAAGCGACTATTTTACGTTACTTTGTAAAAATAAATTAATATTTCAAAAAATAATTCTTTTAAATAATTTATATCCGAAGAAATAAATCTGGTGCCTCATTCGCCATGGATACATCTCTGCAAACTCAATAATTGTAAATCAAACAGACTAGAATGCATCAAAATGGCGCGTCCTGTAAACCTAGTGTTAATAAGACAGATTTACTAGGGCAAAGGGTTAAAGGTTCTAGAACCTGGTTGGTCGCAGCGTTCTAATTATTTATTTGTTTATTAGAGGGGGTTATAGGATTGCTGGTGCATTGATGGTGAATAGTATCGATAATAGAGTCGTCTAGCTGGCGATTAGACTGCGGCAACTACTATCACGCATAGTTGCCATTAAATCGAAGTTGACAGTAGGTAGATAATGATCGCCGATGAAATTCCAACCTAACTGCTTAATACGTTGAACGGGGAGTAATTTTGCTTGGGTTTCACGTAAATTTATTTAACATTAAATCCGAAAGAATAAAATTGTGTTTCTTCTGTTTCAATCGAGTGAATAGTACATGAATTATATATGACATGATAATTCGTAATTTTGATACGGTCAGTCCCCCGGGGACTGCCATAACGCTGAACGTGTTAAAGAAATTATGTACTGATCTATTAAATTCCGTGTATAGTCGAGCAATGAACCGGTCAAGCCCATCTGAAACAGAGCCCTTTGACCGCGCAGAACGTATGTAGGACGATGCACACGGATCGTAGTTCACTCATAGTTCTATTAGTAATTAGCAATCCAACTAGAGTGATCCCCGTCGCGCTGTCATAAACCTATCTCGAACATGGCCGGCTCTCCGGCTAAATTCCCCTAGTATCCCGGGTTCCGACACCGAGGAACTAGATTATAATCGGGCAGCCTCGGAATATGGATAATCGACCGATTTCGATGGTAATCTACTGACGAAACAGATTTCAGAATGATTTACGGGATCACATGGGTCCCCGTCTATATACGAATCGCCACAAATCTTGCGCATTCGTGTAACGCAAGATTCGCCGTTCCTGTCAGCCCGTGGATTCGTACGGCGCCGGTTCTGTATCGAATAACATTCTGACAGAGACTGTTTAACCCTAAAATGGCATCCGGTGTTAGGTTAGTAAAGCGGAGCGTCGAATGTTCCTCGGTTATGCGAACCCATGTTACATCACCGCCATCCCCACCGCTTCTTCGGATTGCTCTGCATTTATGAAGCAATAGGTTTAATTATTATATTATACACTATGTCGAACGTTTGTAAT
This sequence comes from Agapostemon virescens, assembly GCA_028453745.1. NCBI lineage: Eukaryota > Metazoa > Arthropoda > Insecta > Hymenoptera > Halictidae > Agapostemon > Agapostemon virescens. Next base: position 8,245,990 of record CM052095.1, on the reverse strand, counting down.
CGCAAAATTACAGCTGTTGTTCTAAATGTTCACAGTCCGAGTTCAATATGTACTGGATCAATTGCAAAGTGTTCTCGCGATGTTCAAAGTACAATGTTCAGTATGATTTATACTTGTCTGAGGTTCAAAATGATCTATCAGGTCTGCAAATATGATCACGTCATTGACGCCATTGAATAAAATATTTGGTATCATTTTCGTACAATAAATGTGTATTTTCCAAATAAAAATTCCGGTTTAATATTTACATAGCTGGTAAGCTATACTGATTATAAACTAACGAAGAAGCTATGCTAATTGCAATTTAAACTATAAATTGAACAGTGAACTGTGCTAACTACAAGCTAATTGTAAGCTAAACATCAAAATTAGTACTATGACGTACATTGGTTAACAGTAATTAATTAAAGTAAAGAGTATACTGGCTGAGTCACTTAATTCTTGTGCTGCAAATATTGCTGCAATTTAGAATGATTTAAGGGGGTACGTTTCAACGTATTTCTTTCAGTGATCCAATATTTGCCATAACTGTTATCTGCAGTAACAATCTTTCTATTCAATCCTGTGCTGTAGTATCAGTGCCTGCATGATAATAAATCCCCTAGATTCGAATAGCAGAAAAATAGTTAGAATATAAATAGATAGAATTCAATTAAAAATTAGTCAGAATGTCAATGGAATTAATGAAATAGAATAGTTAGTTAGTTATCCCATTTGTCCTGCAGGCATCTGTAGCATTTAGTTTCTCGAACGAGTCACTTCTCTGCGAAGTATTAATATTTATAGTGTTTCATCCAGCTCCGAGTGTAATTAATTTGCTATAACGTTAAGAGGTGCACTCTGTATTTCAACGATGAGAGTCTCAACTAATTATCCAGGCTGCAGTATTTTCTGGAGATTTTATTTTTCGGTACCGAATATTTCCTCCGGTTTTCGCAGCGAGTTTGTCACACTTCGATAACTCACTCGTGTTATTTCCTTTTCGAAAGATTAAAATTGCCGGCTCCATTGTTAGGTTGCACTAAGGAAGAATGGGAAAATGTGATCCAATTTTTATGGTCCGAAGGTGTATCAGGAGGCGAAATTTATCGTGGACGCGCAGCATAGAATGGGAGGAGTACACTAGCACAAAGCAGTGTCTATAAATGGATCGACAGGCTGATGAATGAACGCATAAGTGAAAGACCGAAGATTTTCCGTCGGTGAACTATCGAAGGAAACGGTGCATTCTTCTGTCAGATTCTACGTATTGATCTACAGTATAAGTAAAGCTAAATAAAACTAAACAAAATATTCGTAGATTTATTTAAAGCCGAATAACATTTTTCAAACTAAACAATCTGAGCAATTTCTCGCGTGTCACAAAAATTCGTTCACCAGATGTCGACAATTCTTTTTCAACTTTCTATCGATGGGAAATGCGAAAAAAGAAGAGAAAGTCGGAATTTTCAATTTTCTCCTGCATGCACGTAACGAAAATTTAAAAGCTGCCTGATGGAGAGCAACGTAAGTTATCAAGATCGAGGTTGTCACGACCTACATGAAATGATTAGCAATTATAAGAAACAGTGACTTAAACGAATCAGAAGCCATAACTTCAAAGGCTATCGCAACGTCTGCAGAGCTCTTTCACGCTCCAATTTCTTCAAATTACGAAAATAAACTATAAGAAGAAAATAAATTCTTGCGAAGCTGCTGCTTCTTGCAGCAGATGCGGCGAATGTTTATTTAGCCGAAAGACCGGCAGTCTGAACATAACAATCTGTAAACACTGAAAAGATGCAAATACGAGTGAACTAACTTTCCGGGAAGAAAATGTTAACAGGAATGCAGGAAAACGATGAACGGAAAGCGCAGTATAATGATCGTTACGAGTTTATTACGAACTCATCGAGGCATAGGATCGACGACTCGGAACTATCTCGATCTCCTAATTACCAAGATGGCTGTGCTCACTCGGCAGCACAATGGCGTTCGTCTGAAGGTAGATAAAATTGGCCACGTTTATCCGTAGCACTCGGAGCAACGAATAAATAAATAGTCGGACGAGCCAGTCGGGCAAGAACTAATTAAGGGCCACGAGAGATAAAGGCGTGCCCTAACCGTTGGCGTGAGCAACGCAGTTCCAGCCAGGGCCTGATTACGAAGTTCCAGCAGACGAAAGCAGGCGGTTAAATAAATTACGTTTCGTTACTTTTCCATGGGGAGGCGAGGGCGCACGTCGGTGCAACGCGGAACAAGATTGCAGTAGACAGTGGTATCGGCCATGGAATTAGTTTCGTCGGTCGGCTACACGCCGGAGATTTTACGTTCACGCGGAAGCGTGCCTGCGCCGGATAGTGTTACGTGACCGAAATTTTCGATGGGTTTCCCTCATAAATTTAACCGTGATTATGCAGCGAATCCCTTTTGTGGATACCTTGCCCTTCGCCTGTCTGTCCACGTGACTGGCCAGTTGGACGGCGAAACCGCGTGCCGCGAGTGCACTGTGGAAACATTCTTCGCGTACTACAGGATAAATGATACAGAAGAATTTTAAATTCGAAATAAATATGTTCATTTTGTCACGCGTGCAAAATGTGTTGCGCACAGTGGCGCAAATTGGTTTAAGTATTAAATTTGCAAAGAGTCAAATTTGAAACGCGCCGGACTCGATGCGCATCAAAATTTCACGTTCGAATTTTCAACGAATTGAATTGTAAGGAATTTGATATGAAAGTTGGATTTGTTGGAAAGTTGTATTTATGACGCATCAAATTTCATATGAGCTAAAATTCAGGCGAATTGATTTTGCATCACGCTGAATTTAAAAGTTGCCAGAATTTCAACATCGTAAGTTCGCAACGCCTCAAATTTGTAACGCGTCGAACTCAATGTGCACTGAAATTTTAACGCGTTCAAATTTTCAACGAATTTAAATCTAAAGCGCCTAATTAAAAAGTTAACTTTGCAACGCGTCGAATTTGATAGGCGTGTGAATCGCAGTGCAGGTCACACTTGCGGCGGGAAATGTGAACGGCTCCATACGTCGAACCTAATCAAAAAATATCTTTACACTCGGGAACACGATGCATTTCACGACGGGCTGAGCATTCTTCTGCGCTAATGAGGCACCGATAGGGAAAGGGAAAATTGTTTCCAGGGGCGTAGCATCCCGGTCATCGGACAGGTGTACAAAGGCTCTCGCCATGGGTTCGACATGTTTCAACTTGAACAGCTTTATGCATCAGCTTCGAGACGAATCGCGGCGGCTGACCGCCCTACAAAGAAATCTATATCCACGTTGCGGAAGCAAAAAGCTCTTCGGGCTAAAAGCTTTCTCGTGCGCGACCAAGTTATTTTTATTGGATCGGCGAAGCACTTCGTTTGAGCAACGAAATGATATCTGATGCCGGCTTCACCTGCCTGTCACGTTTGTACAGATTCAAATACCGTATTCATTTCACGATTCAAAGTCGCTGGCCTGTTACTCCTATTGATCAAATAGAAACTCGCATATTAAAGACAGACGTACAGAGAGGGGAGGAGCAGTGAGTGTGAGAGAAAGAGAGAGAGAGTGATTGAACGAAAAAGAAATTAGTAGATATAGTCACAGCAATTTTCTAAGAGAAATTATTATAAATCGCTTTAAATGCCACTGGCTCGGACATGAAACGATGCACTTATTGTGTATAGACGAGGGTAAATATTCAAATCCCACTGAAGTATTCCTTACACTAGTGGAAACAATTCTGTGACATTTATCCTGCAGTTATTCGAGCAATTAAAACGACTTTTTCGTGAAACGTTTCTATATCAGTAATTCTGTTTCTCTTACATACTCTCAATAACACGAGAAGTTTAATATTGTGTTATTAAGTAATTCGTAAATGAAAATGCTTTGTAAATTTAAAATGCAAAATTACGAAAAATATTTTCGCGAAGTTTATAATTCTCGGACTGTTTAATTTTTATAAATTACAATTTCGAATGTTTGTAAAAACCGGAAGCTCCTTAAGCACGTTTACCAACGCATTTGACGAAACATACTTATTTTTCCAACACAAAGTAATAAGCAGACTGTAATTGCTCGCGCAATTTCAAACTTCCGCGCTCGCCCTTAGGAATATGAGGATTAAAAGCAAGCTTACCCACCGAGTAATGTGTGCAATAACATTAAAAGTGTAATGAAAACGCGACGAAACTTTCTCCACGTACTTAGACCGTTGCGAAGATGATGGAACAACTGTTATTTTCCGTACACCTTTTCTACTAAGAACGACTTGCGGCTTAAGTGCAGAAAAAATAGCTGGAAAAATTAATTTCCACAAGAAAAAAAGAAAAAGTAGAAGAAGAAGAAGAAAAAAAGGAAAACCAAGCAGCGCATTATATAAAGTCGTTATTCGAGACCGCACGGTAGATTTATGTCGCGTCGTCTGCTGCTCATAATTCTGCTGAGAAAGATTTCTTTTCCCCGACTGTTTTAATCGTGTGTTTTTCCGCGAGCGTACAGCATCGTCGACGATGGCCACCGGTCGATACAGCTACATAGAGGCTGCAGTTTCCACGGAAAAATGGAAAAACGATGTCAGAAATATGTTAGTCCATTGTCGGCGCACGCCATTGTTGATGGTTTTCGTGTCGAACAAAATTATCGCATTAGGATTTCTTCGGTTCCGGGTTCGCTGCATTCATCCGCTGCGCCATATGATGCCGACGTAATTCTGCCACTATTCTAGGCCATTTAACATTAAACGGACCGCGGGCAGCGACCGACATGCACGTCGCTTTAGAAAAATTGCTGGATTGAATTTCGAGACAGCTACAGGCATTTCGATTATATCGAATTCTCCCGTGATACGTCCGTACAAAAATATTAATGCAACACAAATCCTTTCTAATCCTTTCTAATTACTATAGTACTAAAAAATTTTCATGTCATTTTTCAAGTCATGAATTTAGTTTCCTGAAAGTCAAATCTAAGGCAGCCCATCGTGCAAAGAATCAATTGTTACGTTACTGCGAATAAATTTATAATATTTGGAAGTGTGTATCGACGAGGTTTCCGAAGTGATTCACCGTCGCAAGATGGACGCCGATGAAAGACTTTCTGGAGAAAGACTTGTCGCTAGCCAGCACACGTCGAATGCAACGAATATTCGTCGTGTCTTGTCACGGTGGATTTGCGGGCGCAGTTTTGAAGTGGAACGAGCAGCATCGACAGTGGCAATCCGAGGAATTAGTTTCATCGACGGGCACGGCTAAACTGCAGTTAGATCGCGAGTGGCTACAGGTCTGACTGGGTGTCGTTAATCGCGGCGGCGATCCGACGTTTCTCCGTTAATCATCCGTTCGAAACGACGAACGTCGCCGTCCCCGGTAACGCAGTAACGCTCTCCCGACCGAAGCCATTCGTCTCTTTATCCATTAGCCCGTGGCTCGGTGCCTCGGCCCGGCTTCGACCGCGAACGCCAATTTGTGGCGGTACCAAAACCTCCGGTCCCCGCTATTTACCTTCACGAGTTTTTACGGCTTCGATATCGGTCTTTTGGCAATTACGCGAGTTAACGTTGCTGCACGTCACTTTATTAACCCCGTTACCCCCACGCCCGGGGTTTGCAAACCGCCGAATTTGAAATTTGTATTTAGAACGCGCCAAATTTCATACGCGTGTACATTCTAGCGTATTCAATTTGCAGCGTGCTTAATTTGAAAGTTGTCAAAGTTTCAACACCTTAAGTTTGCAGCGCATCAAATTCGCTGCGCATCGAAAT
>CM052095.1:8206830-8240227 GCA_028453745.1 Agapostemon virescens | reverse complement strand
ATCAACGCGTTTGAATTCCCAACGAATGGAATTCCAAAGTGCCGAATGTGAAAGTTGACTTTGGAACGCCCCGAATTTGAAATTTGTATTTATAACGCGCCGAATTTGATGCGCGTGTAAATTCCAGCGCATTCAGTTTGCAGCGCGCTGAATTTGAAAGTTATCAAAGTTGTGACATCATAAGTTTGCAACGCATCAAATTCGCAACGCGCCGAATTCGCTGCTCATTGAAATATCAACGCGTTTGAATTCCCAACGAATGGAGTTCCAAAGTGCCGAATGTGAAAGTTGACTTTGGGACGCCCCGAATTTGAAATTTGTATTTATAACGCGCCGAATTTGATGCGCGTGTAAATTCCAGCGCATTCAGTTTGCAGTGCGCTGAATTTGAAAGTTATCAAAGTTTCAAATTCAAAGAAGCAACTGAGAGGCGACTGTTGTGCAGAGTAAAGCAGCCAGAAAAACAATCATGGACTGTGTACCGATAATAATACAATTTGTTTTATAAAATAATCTCGACAGAGAGAAAATGTCTCGGACATCGCGGGGAAGGGGATGATTCCATTTTGGATTGAAACTGGTTTCGCGCCCAGCTGGCAATAAACGAGCGAAGGGACTGTGGACTAGCCGCGAAATGGAATTTTAATCGGTGATTGCGATTTTTATCGAAATTAAACGATCCGGGGGATACGTTCTGGCGATTGAGTCGACTGGTAATTTTGTAATTACAAAAATGTGGATCACGCCGGCACGCTGTAGCGCGGACTCGTTACACGGAAGCTGATTATATCATATTGAAAATTGCTCGCCACGGAACTGGGTCGTTTGAAAATTACGCGAATGTTCCCCGCGAAGGTACACGCCTCTCTATCGTGTCGGCGCGATGTTCTAGAAAGTATTTCATCACACCGCACAGCGTTTGTTCGGACCTCTCCTCGCCCTCATCCCTTTCGCGAAACTTGAATATTTCGCAATTTCGCCGCTTGTTCAACAGCCGCGAAGAACTACGCCGGATATACTATTCCACGATTTTCGTAGATGAACTGATTAATTTATCGAATTCATTGATTTCGGATACACTATTAAAATTCATTTCATTCTCCGAAATTATCCGCATCGAATTTTTAATGAGTCTACTTCACTGTATAAATGATTAGTCTACAATATAATAATTTTACAACAATTCTAGTAGTTGTGTAAATTAATTTTTTGAATTTATTGTTTTCAGATACACAATTAAAATTCCTTCTGTTCTCCACAACAGTCTGCATCGATTTTTCTGTGAGTATACATACTATTTAATTTTCTATATTTTAATTAGACGTATGATTTAATTAACAGTCCTTACATACTAAATTCATTTTCACATTTTATTCTCAATTAATTGAAGTATATTGCATGCACTAATAAATAATTCGTAGGTAGTCTGTGAAAAATATTTACTCAATGAATTTATTCACAGGCAGTTGAAACTTATTGTAATCACTATAATAATCAATATTTTCGTTTTCACAGGTGTGGCACTCAAGTCTCTGCTATGATAATTGTAAGTATGTCTAACTAAACAATTATATATTTGAAAATCTTGAATGAGGATACGGTTCATTGCATACTATGAAATTTAATAATAATCAGTGAACTAGGAGTCAAAAGTCGATTAGATTCTCTCTCCCCTGCACGATTGTCATAATTTGCAGTTGTTATATCAGAATTATATGTTACACCATCGAGTTATGAGTTTAAGAGACCGTTCTCGCGAACAGAGCTAACTGGAGGAAGGTCAATTACGCGCGTCAACCTGCTAATTATCCGAGAGATAATAATTGACATCGTGTGACCTCCACGCTTGTTTCTTGAGCCGATTCGCGCGTCGTCACCAGAGAGCAGCGATCTGAGGCTAACTAATCGAGCACATTAGATACCGTGTCAGGTCAACAATTAAACGGCGAGAGGGTTGCTTATGGAGCTGTCCATATGATGCATCGTTTGGCAATGTCAGGCGAGATTACCGGCGACGTAGGAAAATCGATCGGGACGCGTCCTTTTTCCTCGCTGCTCTTCCTGACGGATGAGGGATGAACGGGTTAACGTGGTTTAGAGATATCGCGATGTATCCCAGAGACAGATTGCGCCTCTAAACTTGTCAATTCCTATTTTGCGCCGGGATTACGAGTTCTCCAGTGGATCAAGAAACGATTGATACGCAAGCTTCGAGCTGCACCCTCAAACAGAAAGTTTTTACGCTCCTATCGGCCGCCATAATATCGATGCGTTCTTCCATTCAACTGACAAATCTTAATCGTTAAATCAATAATATTGTTGTATGCTAGTGTCCTAGCTATTGCTGCTATTAATAATCACAAATCCTCGAAACAAGTTTACCCAACGTTAACATATCTTCACAACAATTTTCACGACGTCGGTGACGCCATGACACTTTCAGTGACGATTTTAGGCCATCTCGCGGATGTACTTCACTAGGCTTGTTTTAAATTGGCCACCCTATATTTACCTGACTCGTCAAACCTTCGAGATGAAAGTTTATGGTATCGTTTGTATGTCATCCGAGGTATCGAATGGCGTCACAGAAGAAATCGATCTATCTTGTTTTTGTGGTCGCGCGCTTCGTAATCGTAACGAACGCATCTCTCTCTCTCTCTCTCTCTCTCTCCCTCTTTCTCTCTGGCGGGCAATATCTTGAACTTTGTCGGGATCAAGTAATTCCAGAGATAATAATTCTCCGGCGCAGTGGCCCGTGAAGAGAGAAGCCGCGATGCATTTATCTCAAAATTGGATTGATTATAAGTTGCTCGGGGGCCAGGGCTTCGGTTCAGCAGGACTCCAATACCGGCGAAACTGGTTATTTCGAGGCTCATAGAGCACGGGGGAAGGAGCACCAGAGAATATGTTACGAGGCCAGCTTTATCGTCGACGTATACTACTGTGCGCAACCCGATGCTATTTCGCTGTCGTCGGACCGCTCGCCCACGGTGCGACGAACAATGCACAAAAATCCAAAACGCGGACCTCCACTGTTCACAGGTAGAGACATTAGAGGATACTAATAAACAGATTTTAATATCACTGCAATGTTTTATGAAATTTTTCAAGTCGAAAAATCGAGAAACGTTTTCTGAATTTTTATGCATTCGTTTACACAAGCGCCAGGTGTCAAAGTGTCCGACAGATTCCTCAAAAAGTTAAATAATAAACGATTCTGTTTACAGAAAAATAAGCAATCGTTTTCCTAATTATTTATATTGCTACAGCAAACTGTATAATAGAATATTACCATAAAATACTATAATTAATAGTTAAGCATACCTTTTCCTAATTTGTTATATTCTCACGAAATACTGTATTAATATTGCCATAGAATACTATTAATTAAGCAATCCTTTTCTTTATTCTCTATATTGTCACAGAATGCTATATTAATATAGCCAAAAAATATTTAGAATAATATTGCCTTATAATATCAATATTGCCATAGAATCTTAATATTAGATTAATATTAATATTTAAGCAATCTTTTTCTTAATTTTTTGAACGGTGGAAATAATTTTAGTTAATTTTACGTTTTCCAAGATCAGTATCTCAACTTTGAGGTACAAATGATCCTCCATCCTTTATAGTCTCAACTTGTAGCATTTCTAACACTGATTTCAGTTTATGTCTTTAATATTTCCTGAATTAATATGCAAAATGCAAACAGCCTAAATGACACGACAAATCCAATTTAACTCTCCCAATTTCAAAAAATGAATCTAATAGTCGCAATGTCATCGAACCTAATTAAAAGCTACGATCGAAGTAACTCTGGCAGAAATATTTTCCACGGGAAATTTTGATGGAAAGACATATTCCCGAAAGTTTTCCCAATAGATATAAAGATCCTCCGAAACCGTATAAACTGTAAGTGTTTCTCGATACTGTTTGCAATCAACGGGTTACGAGCATGCTAATAAAAACGATACTTCTCTGGAACAGCGACAACAAACCTTTCATCGTATTATTCGCGTCGTTCGTATGCGTAATTTTGGAAATTGTTTCTCGTCAGCAGCGATTTTATTAAATAACACGGGGAATTTGTGTTAAACGAGTACAAATTCTCTGGAGCATTAACGCCATCCTCATTACTCATTCGAAAAGTTTTAAACGCGATTCGATAAAGATACATTAAACATATTACTCGCGCACAATGAGCGCGAAATGGCTTACCCCCGGAATAATATATGCACATTAACGGTTTGGATATGAAATTTCGTTTCGCCGAAAACGCGATATTAAATTTCATTTTATAACGGAGAGAAGCCGACTGCACAATTCATTCGGCCGATCGTGCCGCGAACAATTTTACTTTGATGAAAATTTTTAGAGCGGCCACTTTGAATGGAGCTAATCAAAGAAGAAGGTTGGATTACACTAGGTGGCTCGTGTTCTGAGCCGGTAACAGAAGTTCCCGGGCTGAAAGCCGAGTAAAATTCATCCCGTGATTAAAATCTAAGGAGGATAAACTCGGTTGAAATAAATTCAAGCGCCCTTCGTTCGCCGCGGACGGCGATCAATCGTCCCGTAAATTCTTCAAAGAACCGCATTTACAGTGCTCTCGAAACCGCGGCCCCGTCGCCCGGAAATTATCCATTTCATCCATCAAACACGGTTGTCACTGGCCGAAGAAACCATTAGCAAACGAAACTCGCTAGGGGAAAGTACGCGGAAAAAGGAAAACTCGACAAAAATTCGGTACAGCCGACGCCGCGGCCAGATAAATCTCGCTCGAGCCTCTCGCAAAACTGGGAAAGATGTGGAAAAACGGATTCGGAGGACGTTACGGAAGATAGAATGACAGGGTTTTTATGCGAAACGGTTCGAGAACCGGTCCCTGCAATTTGTTGAAAGCGTCGAAAGTAGGAGAGCCTGATGGCGAAAGAAAAATGGCGAACACGGCGTCGAGAATTAATTGGTAAATAAATTTACGCGCGACCGGGAAAAAACCGAGTGCCGGAAAATTCCGATAAAAATTTCAGCCTGGCTGCAGGTATGATTTTTCGGTGTCCCCGATTTTTCCGATAGACGAGCGACCAAATTTTTGCTGCGCCAGCTAAACGACGCTATACCAAATTGCAATACCTCCAGCGACAAAATGTCCGTCGAACGAGATCCGATCGAACCGTTTCTACTCGCTTACTATTTCTCGAAATCGACCTATGCAATCTTGCATAAACTTGTTGCGAGTTGAAAATCTTTATCGGCTGTCGAAACAAGAAAATGGCGTCAATGACTTGTCTCAAGATGTTGCTCGTTGAGGTTTCTACGATTTATGACGGTAGAGACGCGCAAATGTTTATTATACTAGTTATACCCGGTGTCTAAATTATATCTGAGTGAAATCACATAATATTCGTTGTTCGGGGACTCAACAGTAGCGGTTAGCCCTTTAATTGTCCAACTAACGACCTCAAAAATTCCACCAAAATTAAAATGCATGGCACAATGGTGCAACGAATATATTAATGTACAAATTTATTTTTAAACTTGGTTAAATAATTCTGTCACTCATATGTGGGAACATGGCAGTCAAAGTGTTAGAAACTCTTTGTCGTTCGTATTCTTCTAGAAGGGGAAGAAAGTGTGTGTCCATTTTAAATTGTTTCATATTTACAGACCTGGCACAATAAACTTTGTTAAAAATAATCCTGAATCTCCAAGCCCTACGATATTAAAAACTTCGTATTCCGTGGCATTTGTGTGGTCGCAATCACTTCTTATTTCAGGAAAGTAACCTAGTTTGCGTTGCAGGGGCACTCGTGGCCGGCGCGGCATACGCATTACGATTCCGCGAGTGCCGCGTCGCGAAAATAAGCGTTTCTTCCCTTAAATTTCATTCCGGGAATGTCAGCAGTGGAAGGACATCGCAGGGAACGGACACAAAGGGCCGCGGCGAATGTCGGCCAGGCTCCATTCAGTCGGCGTTCTTTTGAACAGTGTTTATGGCGTACCTGCCCTTATCAATAAGCCGCATCGTTCCGCGAGCAGAAACATAAATTGCCGGCCTGTTTCGGCTCTCCTTGCGAAAAACAGATCACGTGGACACCGTGTGAATCGCGTGAAAGCAGTTGTTTCCAAATAGCATTTCGTTTCAGGGGGAGATTCATCATCTTCAAACGACATCAATTTGTTAAATGTTAGGTAAAAACACCTGTGCGCGAGTATTAATCGTTGGACCGCGGACTCTTAGGCGCGATAAAAATTGTCTGCTGTTATTGCAAGAGGCAGATGCTGCATAAAACCTTTTATTTGGCTGCCTTGATCATTTTAATAAATTCAATACAATGGATTTAGAGAGTTTTAATTCAATTTCTCGTTTTTCCTATAAGATCCTTAATTTCGAAAATATTAACAACGAAGGAAGTCTTTACAACAATTGATAAGTTTCTACTTCTTTTTATAAGATGATCCCAAATCTACATGCAAAAAGAAATTTTTCGGTATCGATTAAAAGAAATAAGGTTTTAGAAATTATTAATGCAAGAAATGTATTTTTAGTTTCCCTGTGTGATCTGTCTAGCAATTAATGCAGAACATTTTAATTTTGTATAAAGAATCATGTTCTACTTACAATGCTCAGAGGTAATGACAATCGTGTTAGGAATGCTTCAAGCGAAACAATAATCAGAGAATTGAGAAATTAAAACAATTTGATAGCATAAATATTTCATCAGGAATGCATTAATATTACAAACGCAAGAAATGCATTTTCAGTTTGTCCTGTGTGCCCTGCCTTACAATCGATGCAGAACATTTTCATTTTGCATAAAGATTCACGGTTTGCTAAACCAATGATGATATCTCCAACGATGGAAACCGACTTGATGCTGTTTTATTTGAATAAATATGAAATACATATTAAAAGCCGTTTACGCAAAACTCTGTTAAATTCATTTTTGTGTACAAGCAAACGTCTCGGCGTTATGCACCACCGTGGGAGCATTTCCGTTCTTAACGGAGAACTCGAATCACGATAAAAGCAACGGTGTATATAAACGACCCGGAGGAGGGGCAGAATATCAAAAATTCCTCGACCTAAATGAATAATTAATGATTTGTCGAAGCGCATCGTGCACGCGGGACCCAACATTGTGGCGAGCGGGAAGAGTAATCCCGCTGATGAAACATTCAGACAATGAATTATGCAGTCCCATCTCGTAACGAAATACTTTTGATCCCGGATTCAAAGGCGTGTCGTCAAGCGGTCGCTGCGGTGGATATAAAATGATTTGGACATTCCCCTGAACGAGCGTCTCTCCACCCCCAGCAGCTTTCTCTCGCGGCTCGGAGTGACCCTCGGTGATCATGACAATGCTAAATAGTCCAATTTTGGAGGTGTGAATTCGATAAAATTTTTATCGCCAAACATTATCTATTCATTGCGGTCTGCAATTTTTACCACAATATTTACTTATCAATTTATAGTTGAAACAAAAGCTCGAAGGATTAAAACTGTGTATGTTGTCTGAAAGACGTGACACTTGTTGAACGTTTATTTGACTAACTTCAGTTCTAACAATTGTGTAACATTTTTTGAGGATTTTCAATGCTTGCAAGAAATTTTTGGAATATTAACAATTTGTCCAATGACGTACAATTGTGTGAAATGAGTATCATTTGTTAAATATTTATTTTTGACGGTAGTATTAAATATTATGGGGCTTTTTAATGCCTGCAAGAATTTTTTTGAGATATTGAGAATTTGTTTTGGAAATGAGAATTCTAATAAATCTTTGTCGCTAAACATTGTAGTTTGCAATTTTTTGGGAGGGAAGGAAAGGAAAGGGAGGGAAATTGCAGACGAATGCAGAAGGTTGCATACGGAGGAACAACGATTCCGAGTTCTGATAAGAATTTTGATAACCGTCGTTCCAGGTACCCCAACCGATAACTTATTGGGTTTAGACTCGGTCGGTCGTTCGCCCTGCACAGGGTTTACCCGTTAGAATCAGTCTGGCACGTCAAAGTCGACATAATTTCATCGGATCGGGGAAAACTGCGGAAGCACTCGAGAGAGAACTCGAAACCTAGTTATGGTAGGAGGTTTTCACTTAGTAAATTGAACTCCGGAAAGTTCGCCGTCTAAAGCCGCTACTCCGGGACCCCGGCAAGTCTGTTTCGCAAGCGCAATAAGCGTCGACGCATCTCCGGACGTCGCGCTGGTCGCGCGCTGTTTTAAAACAGCTGACTGGCCACGAGAAGATCCAAATTTTTTCGAATTCCTCGTCAATATCCTCCAAACTTCATGAATTCTTCGCGACAACCATATTTTATTTTAATTAAACAGAACTACTTTTATAGACTTCACTATGCTCTCGATTTTATAAGACATTTTCTTTATGATAATTTTCTCATCTATTCATCAGTTTTGTAAATAGACGTTCCTTAAATTTTTTGACATGGCATTTAGGTCAAATTGTCGAAAGTGGACTGAGCAACTTCGGAAAAATGTTTGATGCACTTTAGGTGATAAAATTGCAATATTTTCAATTCTGTCATACACATAAACACTGCTATTTAATTAAGAAAAATAATATTTATAATTTTATGATTAAAAGCGCCTAGGACAGTGCACTGCTTTATTTATTAATTTTTCTTTAAATATATTTTTAGTAGCACTTCTGGTAAGTTTGATGCCCAAACTAGCGACATTTAACGTGACTTTACTGAACTTCTTCTGAAAATCGATGAGAGAAATTTAGTTTACGGCCGATTAATAAGTTTGATAGTCGGAAGTGGCTATCGGAGTCATAACCTATAAGAAGACAATAAAAAGTATGAAGAAGATGCAACCGAAAGTCCTTACCGTCGAAATTCACCATTTCGATCGGCGAATCCATAACCGAAAGTTCGAATCCGCGATTCAACGGTTGACACCCACGTTGTCGAAAAGAGTTTCAAAGTTTTATTCAGTCAATTTCAAAGATGAACGCATTACACGCGCAGGCGTAGGTACCATGGCGACGCTGATCCAAGAGTTTCGCTTGTAAACTGCGAAGGGAAGGTCGAACGAACCCCAATCTCGGACTGTCACGTAAACACGGCTATAGATATTCTTTATCTCGACGACAAGAATCTTACTTTCCTTTCTTCTGATATCGAACGACTTGCTACGCTGTACGTACGCTTCTTTTACTGTCCGCCTGAATGCACTTCTCTGGGATTGCCATGAAGACGTATTTATGTAACAGATATCCGCGGATTACTTTCGGGTGCGTCAACCTATCGTTTACAAGCGTCCAACTTCCGGCGGTGATTTATGTTTGTACGAGGAATTGTACAGTGCGCCGAATTTTAAAGTTACTAAATTTGCGAAGTCTCGAATTTTAAATACGGAGGAATATCAAGGCGCTGCATTTGGAAACAAAAAAAGAATCGGAGACCCACAAATTTTTTCCCATTTTTTGGCGACTTTCGATAGGGTGGGGGAGGCACATCCTCTCAATATTAACCAATCTTTGATGGCGTGCCCCGGCGAGACTATTAACGCTATCGACATGATTCCAACGGGAAAATCTTCCCCAAACCTTCCTCGTTCAATATACTCTTCAAAATCGAGGCTAGCATTTCAGACTTAGGAAAGAATCTGGGAAACTAAGTTTAATGTTGAAATGTCAAGACATTCTGTATAAACTTATTTATCACTTATTTATTTCTCTTCCATTTTCATTTTGGGATAAATGATTCCATTTTATTGGAACAATTTCTTTTGTTTCTTAAATAATATGAAATTACTAAATAAATTATTAATATTAACTAAGTAGATTTATTAGTTTTTATTTTGTTTCTATGTTCCACATAAAGACTCTATCCAATTTGTGTAATTTCTATCTTCTAATTTGCACACGCCTTATAACGTGAAAGAAATTTGAAAGTTAATACCTGCAAATTCTGCTCATTGCAATTATTTGTATTGGCGTACGGTAACGTTATCGTAATAGTCCATTCACAGGTATTCATGTAGCTGCTCATTACAACTTCCTAATACACTAGTAAACTTTGTTTGTTTAAAGTTGCCTCGGAGCTCCGTAACTTATATGACTTCATTTCAAAGTTGATAGCTGAATTTGTTCCGAGTCAATTGCTGCGGTTCTGTAAGCACATACGCGAACATCAAATATTTTTCCACAGAGAAGTCATCATAATTGTCCATCAAAACACTTGTAGAACTTTACACAAGTATCTGCACTGTCTGCATTAACAATTAACACTTAGAATGCCACGTCACTCATATATGAATGACGGAATCATTTGCACATATGTTTGCAAACTTATAAATAACTTTCCTTCTGTATCCAACCATTCTAATTTTTATTTCCTTATTGCAATTATTAGACAGCGGCTTTTTTCGATTTAAACAGAAATCAGTAATTGCGAATTGAGACATTGAAACAAATTGAAGGAATTTAATGGTACACATTCATTATTTCCAATTTGTCAAAGTCATTGAAGAAAGAACGAAAACTTTGTCCTGTTCCTGTTCCGCAATTAGGTCATTCGATCAGGTTTACAAGTTGCATAAGTTTCTTGAAATAGACCCAAACGAAATTCCCGGACTAGTTAAAAGAATTGGTTTACTAAATAATGGATAAAGTAAATTCCGAAAAGATCGATATCAGTCGGAACGGCGGAGAAAAAACTTGAAAGTCAATTTATTCGTCTGTTTTATCCGAGCCCGTAATGAAATTTTCCTAAATGCGTTCATTCTCCACGTCGCCTCGATAAAATCGCCACCACTCAATTCACAGGTCTAGAAAAAGCGTAATTGGATAAATTATTTCTTGGCAGCGCCCGGAGAGGATTACCGGCCGAACAAAATCACGAGAAAGTTCGCAGCGTGTCTCGGAGTGTCTCCCACAGCATTCGAACGTGACAATTTTTCCGCAAGCGGGTCAGATTTATTGATAAACCGAACGGATAGCGTCGCCGCGATCTTCCATTCAATTGTCCAACGGATAATTGTGGACTTGGTGATCACCTAACCACCGCTTTCCTCGAATCCGATTGAAAATTATTTATGAGCATCGTGGCCGGGCATTGCTTTCGATTGTGCAGCGAAAGGAAGCGATTACCGGGACCTGAAACACCCCTGCGCCATTTTATCCGTTCACATTTTCTATTTTGTCATAATTATCTAAAATCCATTATCAAGTGATAATAATTTTTGATTCTTCTAAATTATTCTTTCCAAGTTCTGTAATCTTGAAAGAAGCGCATTTTCCAATCCCGGCGACGGCCTCATCACGAAAATAATCATTCATTGCCGTTCGCGGCAAAGTACGAAAAATGCTAGATTATCCTTTTGTCTTGTTTGCGCCGCGCGAAACACGCACCGAAGTGCTTCACCGAGGATGCAACGACGTATCAACCACCGTTCCTGTCCGATTGGAAATTTATTTATGAGCACCGTTAGAGGTTGCTTTTCGATTGTGCAGCGAAAGGAAACGATTATCGAGACTCCGAGTGGTCAACTCAAAGAACGTCCGCGCCCCTTTCATCGGGCCGCGGGCAGCCTATTTCGTCCGATGTCGAACACATTTCACGCAATTGAACCGAGGAGGGGTCGTTGCGCGGGGGTCGGCTTTATCGGCAACCGATTGCTCCGAACTCGATTAGAGACGTCCCGAAATTTGCATAAATACTCGCAACGAGCGCGTAATGAATTCGCGCGCCGCGTTCGACTGTAAAATCTTTAGAGAGACCGAGAGCACGCTCGATAGGCGAGAGCCGCGCGCCGGGCTCATTATAATCTCGCGGTATTTTCAATTAATTGCCGTCACATTGTTTGCGATCGAGAGACCCACGTCGCGATCCTCCTCCTCCCCTCCCCCTCCCCTCACCCTCTCATTCTTCCCCAGCAACCCCCTCACCCTACGCCACAGGCCACCACATGCACGCCTCTATAACGCGACCGATAATCCTCTGTGCCGTGGAAACCAACGATCGGGGCTACGCTGCTAGCATCCGTCATCGATTAACCCCCCTTTATCTCCCCTGGCCGCTGTGCAGCGGTGAAATCAGTTAATTCAGAAATAGCCGGCAAACGAAAATCTCGTTTACGGTGTCCGTTTTACAGGGGAATATTTCCCGGGACGATTAATCCCGATAATTATCGACGCATCGCGATTAAAACGTTCGCGACAAGGGCGGCATTATGCCGGACATTATTATAGTTCCGCGATCGACACGCGAAGTGTTCCTTCTAACTTGGATGTCTCGAACGTTATCACAGTTGTTTGATCATCACTGGGAAAAATGTCGGAGGGAAAGGTTTCTTTGTTCGAAGGGCAAATACTGTGCAGGGTAAACATATTTTTCTCAGAGCCATGTTTGTAGAGATTCCATAGTCATCGTGGCTTTTTAAAATGGAACTGTATGCTTTCGCTGTTGCGATACCATGTATGACCTTCGTGTGACCTTCAGTACAAAAAGTTTCTTTTATCTAGACTATTTATGTTAATACAGAAGGAATTTCAATGGAGTCAATTTCAGACTCGTTTCAGAATTTGATTATATTTACCGAGGCTTTTTTACTCAGTAGTGTGTCTTTTATATAAGAGTGACCTTCGCGTGACCTTGAGTACAAGAAGTTTGTATATACTAGGCTATTTATGTTATTAATAAAGGAATATTAAAGGAGCTAATTTCAGATTCGTTTCCTGTCAAGAAATAAATTAATCCCATAACTCTTTCCAAATGCATTTGTGCAATCTTAACAATCGTATTAAAAGAGTTTTGTACTAAACTAGCGGACAAAAGTATCAATATTAAATTAATAACGACAATTACAGTGCTCAGAAAAAAAACTAATAATATAATTTAAACTAACAATTCATCGCCGCCGCGTGGAAAGACGTAATTCATCCACTCGAATAATAATTCTCTGTAATCTATCCGCTGCACAATACTCGGCAAATTAGTTTCTCCGAGTGTCCGTTTCGAAAATTCCGCGAGGCCAACGGAATTCGTTAGGGAAGATCGCGAAGTCAACGTTGCAATTTTAATTTAATTCCGTCAGCCACCGCAGATGGAAGAATTGTTTGTACAATAATAACGTCGGCACGCGTAACAACGTACGTCACGACGTGTAAACATTCTGATATTGCTGCGCAATGTATCATGCTCGTTACTGTATACCCATAATAACCGTATTTCGTTGTCGCGGCGGAGAGGAACGCGATTATTTATAAACTACCCACCGTGGCCGACCGCATTTTTTAATTTCGCATCGCGAAATGCGGAAAATGTGAACTGTCACACAACGCGGACGAGTAAGAGAGCAGGGGTTGGGTCGAACGGGATGGCGAGGAGGGAGGTGGGGATGCTTTTGTATCCGCGGAACGATTAATGCGTTTCGCCGTCGCAGCCGGGACCACGGTATTTTAATTAATTTCTGTCGACAATTATTTCAAATATTTCATGTTATTTGCGGTGGTGGGACGTTCTCTGTCAACCCTTCCTCTCCCTTTCCCACCCTCCTTTACTCTCTCTCTTACTCTCTCCAAACCCCTGTCGGTCAGCCTATTTTCTCTCCGCTCAAGTTCATCTGTCCACTCGTCCTGTCATCGCATACCGCTCGATAAAATGGCTTAATTCCGGACGACGTTCCGACTGAAAATCACATTTGGACAGGCGTTGTTATAGAGTGATTACCCACTGTCCAATTTCCGCGCGACTAGTCGGCTACCGATTATCGTTATTTATATTCCCTTAATTTCGACGAGATCCACGGCTGACCGGGGATCCGGTTAAACGGATAGTGTGTTACTGGGGCACGAGCATTTTCCTGTACCAGGCCGACGAATGCGATTTTCAACAAATTCCAGTTTCACGGTGATGGCCCGCCACGGTAACTTACAAAGGGACTTTGGAAATTGCGATTTACATGACGGTCCACGATTTTTTAACGCGTCCCCTGCAACCGTTTCGCTGCTCGCCCTTGCCGATGCGTTTTATTAAATTTTTTAGTAACTTCCTGGTTTTCAAATTAAAATGCAATTACAACATTCGGTTGCCTGTGTACGGATTTCGTATCAATTCTTCAGGAAAGCTATCTTTGCACGTGGCAAAGTCTCCGAGATAGTAACTTACAAAGAAATTTTGCAAATTGTAATTTATACGACGCTCCACAATTTTTTAACACGTTCACTGCACTCTAGCCCTTGCTAAAATATTTTATTTGCATATGAATTTTACCTATGTCTTTTTTGATATAATAACAAATTTTTTTCCATATAATAAAGTCTCGTTAAAAGGACCTTGAGTCCTTGAGAGGTGTCCTGAGGTAACCGAGGCAGTTATCCTGTAGTTATTCGAGCAGTTACAACGACTTTGCTCTGCAACGTTTCAGGTTGTAGAATTCAACGGGACTTTGATGTATAAGGATTATACGGGTTAATTTGGTTCGCTTGTCTCTAAGTTAACCTAATTTTGGTCGCAGGACCCTGATTTGGTTTTTGACTTGTGTTTACCGGTGCAGGATTAACACAATTTAAGTTCTTGCATACCGAGTTGGACCAATCCAGATTTCTCCCTCGTCTGGTACCGGTCGTATTCTCGGCACAATATTATTCCCAATTAGTTCTTAGTTGATGTGATTTGAATCTCAGCACTGCAGTCCAAACTCGTTGTAGTTACTTGCCGCTGGACCGGTAGGACGAGAAGCTCTCGAATCTTGATTAACCTGAATGTACTTTCCCAATTTAATATTATTCCACATATGATGTTCCACTAATTAGAGTGCCTCGCACGATTCAATGCTTGATACGTAAACGGATTTAGCCCGTTTAGGCTCACATTTTAACCATAACTTGCATCTTAATCCTTTTAAGACGAACATCAATATTACCTGCATCAGCTTCGCAATTCTACATACGAATTATATTTTCTATACTAAAATTATGGTTTTATAGTTACATACCTGGTATATTTTGTGCAAATATACTTGATTTTTGGTGCAATTGAATTTTTAACAATTCTTTTCTAATGTTGGAATTTTGGAAAAGAAGATCCAAGCTAAAATAATCTTATAAAGAAGAATTAAAATTGTCTGCATTTTCTGCAAAAATGGTAATATTAATACGTCTGCTTAATTTATTAGAAAACTCTTATAATATGATTGTTGAGATTGCACAGATGCATTTAGGAGCAGTTATGGGATGAATTTATTCCTTGACAACTTGTAATAAAATTTGCTAACATCTGCTAGAATTAGTAATACATTTAAAAGTTAAATGCAGGAACATACTTGATTATATTGTTTTAATTGTAGACTGATTACTTTAAATTAACCTTTGCCACTCCAATGGCTTCTCTGAGGCGACACCGAAAATTGTCAGACCATTATTCAAAACCATACATTACAATTGTTTGCAATTAAGAAGTTAGTAAAAATTTTGAGAAAGAAATGAACCACGTACAATGGAACTATTTTATAATAATTAGAACCTATTTAAAAGAAATACCTGTATTTTCGGGTGAAAGCAATGTCGAGTGCAGATGCTTAATATTTCTGTGCTAATACGCATTTGATAAAAGTCGAAACGGGAAAGTGGATTCTATAGAAAGCGAACAGATCATTCTGGGAATTTGAGTTATTGCGCGATGCGTGGACACGCAGCTTTTTGACGTAGCCAATATATATCACGATTAAATGGCGCGAACATGTTCGGCGAGAACATGAATAGTGTGGACCGGAAGTCTAGATAGGGCGGGACACTTTCAAGATCGTTTTTTCCGTTTTGTTTTTGTCAGAACGCGTACCATGATAAACCGAGCGTATCCATTATGCCCTGTGATAAATGGTTCGAGCGCTGATACCGAGCCGCGCCTCCGCATCGCATCGGCGCGTCGCATCGCCGCGATACAATTAATTTTCGTCGCATTATTCGCGGTTGAAAAACGCCTGCGACGAGAGACAACTTCGACCCCTGTGTTTCGATTCACATCTCGTTGGTCTTTCTCCTCCTCCTCCTGCTCCCCTCCATCCCTTATCCGGTTCACCTACGCGCGTTCATCGAATCACGCCCGGTAAATTGGTTTACCACTGACGGTATCGCGTATCGGGAACGACCGTGTCCGTTTTGTCGCGAAAGTAATCCGCCAAACACGCGTATTGCGAATCGCTCGGCCACGCTCCGGCTCGGTTGGATTTACGATCAGCCGGCGCGTATCCGTTCGACAACGAATCTGCTTCGAATCTGCTACGAATCCGCCGCGATTTCGGGGATCCGCGATTTTTGACGAGCCGATCGTAACACCCGGCGTACCAGTCTCCGTGTCATGCGCCGAACACCGAGGGATTACGCTCGGCCAGATACTCGACAGAACTCGATTTTCCAATTTTGACGTCTTCTTCGACGCTTTTCGATCTGGCGAATCGTGAGAGAAAAGGACAGAGAGTACCAGTACTTGGCACTGGAATATCAGCTTGGTATTTGGCTTTTTCTGTCCTAGCCTATAAAGTCGATTATGTCATTGCAAACACAACAGATGGACAACGGGACACCCTTTCTCGCTGCTACCTAATTCGTTTTCGATTTCTAAACACGGGATGAATTCCTAGGGTTGCTCTCCACGGTTACCTTAACCCTTAACACTCGAAGCGACGCTTATAATTGCCATATAATAATAATAATATATTATATTATATTATATATAAATAATAATTAATTTCATAACTAAGAAGGGAAATAAACTATGCACAATGGAGAATAATATTAGTAAAAATACATTTTCGATTTTGCAATGAAATTGCTTAGAGTGCAAAGTCACTTATTATATCTAATTCATTTAATATTCGAAACATTCACGCTAATTCAATAGGAACCTGTATTTTCTATCGAAATTACTTTTTCTGTGAATTTTAGTACACCCTTTAAATTCAGAAGCGAGAGAGTTACTCGGGTGCTTGATTTTGAGCGGGCCACCCTGTATAAGCGCCCAGCTGACAGAAATTTCGCGCGAAGCAGCAGGTGCTTAGCAAATGAGAAATAGCGCGGAAGCAGCAATAAAAGAAATTTCTGCGGGGCAGAAGTCTGGTAATATTTGGCGGGTAAAAATTGCGTTTATTAAGTGGGCAGTGTGCCGTGTTCTCGACGCAGCTCTAATTTTGAAAGAAACGGTCGCAAAAAGAATTCGAGTCTGGATTCGATTATTCTCTGTCGTTCTTGGCGAGTAACGACCCCGAGATTGTTGTCCTTTCCATTCGCGACACAGCGCAGGCGAGTGCATAAAAACTGCACACGCCAGGAGGAATGAAATAGCTGTGACTTTTTTACCATCGCCAAACCGCAACGCAAACTTTCTGTGTAATGAAAGAGTCCGCGGAAAAACAGTTCGGCTGGAAAATAGAAACGGGAGCATACGATTCGTTTGAACGCGATTTTTCGTGTGACGTAATGTTTCCCTGCTTCAGAGCTTCCCTACTACTTTGACAGCCGAAAAACCCCACGATTTTCCGAGTTTTTTAGGCTGCGTCGTTAGGCCGATTTGCAGACGTACGGCAAACAAGGCAGAGAGCAGCAACTCGTTTTCAGAAACGGTAATAATTCTTCAAGGATGCGCTAATTCGTCGAAGATGCACTAATTCTTCAAGGAAGCATTCATTCTGAATTAGTACTCATTATTTAAGGAAATACTAATTCTTTAAGGAAGTACTACTTCTTCGAGAAAGTTCTAATACTTTAAGTAAGTTTTAATTCATTGAGGAAACGTTGATTCTTTAAGGAAGTACTAATTCATTAAGGAAGTTCTAATGCTTTAAGGAAGTACTGATTCTTTAAGTAAGTTCTAATTTTTTTAAAGAAGTACTAATTCTTCAACGAAGTACTACTTCTTTAAGGAGGTACTAATTCTTTTAGGTAGTAATTCTATAAGGAAATTATTCTTCAACGAAGTATCCATTTTTCACTGTCGGAAATAGTGTTCTCAATTTTCCTCAGACATTTTTAAAAACATGCCACTTTTATAAAAATTCAATAGGAAGTCATTGTAAAAAACAATATCCTGAATATTCTTTAGATTTTTTCACGAAGTGCATCGTCGTGTATGAAACAAGAAATTGATTTTTAAAAATGCATATTTCTTATGGAATTTTCAAAGACGCCACTTTTATAAAAAATCAACAGGAAGACCTTGTCAAAAGCAATATCCTGAATATTCTTTAGATTTTTTGACGAAGTGCATCGTGGTGTACAAGACAAAAAATTGCATGTGAAAAATGCATATTTCTTATGGAATTTTCAAAGATGCCATTACGATAAAAATTCAGTAGAACAAATCGTGAAAAATCAGCCTTACGGATGTCTCATCGACGTTTCGGTAAAGTGCGTCGCATTAAATTATCTCTTTCGCGTATAACATTTGTGACGATGTTCTCTGAAACCGGTAAATCCGAGAAGGTGCACAGGCACTGATTGTTGCAGTTATTCCGTGACACCTGAGCCCAAGTTTCGGCGACACAATCCATCGAATGTTAATTCTTGTTTTCGGTACGGTTGTACCGCAACGCGAGCAATGAAAGCAATTTATTCGCGTGAAGTTAGCCGACGGGAAGGAAGTTCAATAAAGCGGTTGGTTTAGTCGGATAAAATGCGCTTTCACCGTTTCGAAAGTTCGACTAACCGTTCGGCGGCGCGTGTAGCGAAATCAGTGTGTAGCGACGCGCGTCCATTCCCTGTCAATTAATATATCCGTTGTAATGTGAGCAGCACGGGATCATAATCGCGGCGAACGTGCCACGGGCATATTTTGTTATCGCGAATATTGTCACCGCGGCATACTAATGCGAACGCAGAAGTTCGATTATTTAAACGTGCACGGCAAACAAAACAGTGGACGGCTGTCAATTCCACTCGAGTTCGTAAATATCATTTCGGTGAAAGCTTTTGCTCTTCAAATAAAAACGTGAATTAAACGCAATAGTCCATCGGATTGATTTATTAAGCTGCTTTATTTACTCCCGGCAAACTTTTGTACCGGACATTTGCGAAGTTTTGGGATCGATTTGTCGACCGGTATTTTTTTTTTTAATCTTTATAGCATCCTATTCAACGATCGAGCTGCATCCACGCAGTTCTCGCAGCAGACGAGAAGCTGTTTGTTCCATTGAATCAACAATTCTTCTACTTGAACGTGTTATAACACGGATATTGGAGCAAACTGTATTTTATTGGCGTCGAGATTCCTATTTCTGACAGACATTATTTATTCGCGTCGATTCGAATTTTTTACAGGTTTTGATCCTACATTCAACCATCCTGACAATGGCATTCGTTCTCGAATGTTCGTTGCAGCGTCGTAATTGTCTTTTTGCGTTGTTTCCTCAGTAGCCATCAATTTACACCGTCTTCAACTGTTTAAAACAATTTTTACATCGCATTGCTTGCATCTAAGAATTTCGGAAAAATATAATCTGTCCAATAAATGAACCGATAAAATTAAAAATAGCATGTATTTTGTTAAAAACAACTTTCTATAATCTACTTTTTGATAAGCCTAAAAATTAATCGTTTTCGAGTCGAAGCAGCTGCGAGTGCAAAGGGTTAACGATACAGTGTTCCATTTCCTCGACTAATTAATGATTCTCGCAAGCAAGATTATGATCTCGTTAATTCAATTTATTGAATCGACGCTGTAAAACTTTATCACTGAAAGAATGTTACAAAACAATTTTGAATCGACTTACAATATGTAGATCTTTTGAACAGGATGATTCTGGTCCCTCGTACGGGCTAATTTTCAGAAGTAATTGACTTCAGTGCGCATACACGAAGTCGATGAATTACAAGGCGACTTTCCAACACATAAATCGCTGGTAGTGCGCCGAGGCACGCATTCCCGGCGTCTTCGGGTGCTTATCGACCGCAATAATCGAATGTCGCGTTTCACGGGTCAGCAATGATTAATTGACAATATTATTCCTGGTTGCAGCCTGATATTTCTGACAATTTTGTACGTCACTAGATTCTGTAATGTCGTAATTGTAAATCAAATCTTCATTTAATTCTAACTCACTAAATGCACTTTTTTGAGAAAACAAAGAACAGGTAGCATGATCTTTATATTTGTACGACAGCCTCTAGATGTTTTAGCGATCTCTAACTTACCGAAAAATGCGAAGCGGCGTTCGAACGAAACGAAAAGTACAAACGCGTAAGAATAATTTTCGAATTGTAGCGTATACTACAAAATATTTGCTATTCAGCTAACACCGGCAGAGTAATGAACAGCCGGTAGACAACGTCAACGAAAGCTAACGCCGGCACCGAGTGTTTTTCCGGTGAATAGCCTCCAATTAACTGTGAGCTACGCGAGAAGCGAGTGAAATAATTAGAGGCAATGAATTCGCTGCTGTAGCCTTCCGGTAAATTAGATTTCTCGACGTAGCCAGTTTGACTTCCTATCGTTATAATTAACCGTATATTTTTCTTTCGACGCGGGCCACCTGATACTACTTCTGATTGGCAACTCGCACGACTTTTTTGCCGGCGGGCGATGATCGAATGAAAGAATATTATCGCGAGAAAAGAACGGAGAGAGGCGCAAAACGAGAATCGAGGAAACATTCGCGTCACAAAAGGCAAGAACAGAACTGGCCGTGATTTCACCGGTGCCGGTTTAATTTGATTCCCGATACGGGACTATCCTTAATCACTTTTACGAGATTATCCTGAAGCCAACAATTACTTTCGCACGGTTGCTCGCACTTACCGCCGGCACCGAGCCGGACGCCTGATGAATCTGCGACTTTTTTCCCGGCTGCGGATTCTGGGACACCGAAACTTCGCTCGCAGATATTTTCAAGCTTCTTTTGCGCGAGCCATGCGTGATGAAACTGCTGTCTTTCGAATAAACTGCGCTGATCCGATGATTTACAGTAGTCACGTCGATGCATTTCTGTCTTTTTTGGGTAAATTCACTTTATTAGGGAATTAAGAGGATTTATCATTCAAAGTATTGTCCTTCGTTGAGTGCAACAAGCAATAGGCAATTTTACGAAAGTGTCTGAAATTTTTAAGCTTTCGTGGTTTTCAAAAATAGTTTCGAGGCAAATGGTGGCCCGATCAGATTTATATGACTTCTATTAGAGATCGTTTGGATTTTATGATTTGTTCGGGTTCGATGAGGTTTGATGATGTTTGTTGAGGTACCCTGGGCTTTTATATCACATCGAGTTTAATATTTGAAGAATTTCACGATTTTTAGGAGGTTTGCATTTCTTCGCACATTTCAAGACTTTTAGGTTTGCAAGCTTCCCAAAGAAAATTTTCCAAAGCTTCCCAAAGAAGATTTAAGTTGGCAGTATTTTGAACTGTCGGTCCTAAATATTCGATGTCAAAGACAAAGTAGATTCCGCAATGCAAATGTATTAAAATTGCTAACGGAAGGATTATATTCGCATTGAACTTCCGATTTTTAAAATACACTGTAGCAAACATTAATTCTACATTCTACAATGTCCGCAGTCAAATTATGATTGGTCGAACTCTAATCTGCCAGGCACACGAGTACTTTTTCCCAAGATCCTGATCGTTTCTTGGAAAGGCAACAACTCGAGGCGCTCCAATTTTTCATAGCCTGACCAGAATTAACGGGAAAAAATGAAATAAAACAATGTTGCGTGCTCGGCTC
The DNA here is from genome assembly GCA_028453745.1 of Agapostemon virescens. NCBI lineage: Eukaryota > Metazoa > Arthropoda > Insecta > Hymenoptera > Halictidae > Agapostemon > Agapostemon virescens. The sequence continues at coordinate 8,218,543 of CM052095.1, read as the reverse complement.
TCGTAATGGAAATTCGCGTTCGCCGTCAGCAATTCTAAAGCTTGAAATTACAAAGTTTGACGGAGTTACGGGGTAGTTATTTCGTTCGCGAAGAAAGACTCGAAAATCAGGCAAGTTTAATGCGAAAATATATCGTTGACGGGAAGGGAGAGGCGGGCAGGACGCCGAGAGCAGGATTGTATTTCCATTAGTTAATTTACTTTCTGGGGATGGTGCCGTTCCTAAAACTGTTTGCAGCGGCGCTCAAACACGTCCCGGCAAAGTATCCGCGTTAAGCCGGCGGATCACAATTAAAGCTCTCCAGTGGCCCTCTTCATCTGCGTGAAGGGGAACTGGAGTCCAGGGAGAGCGTACAATTAGGGTAACAAGCCTTCCATCAGATTCGACGACGATTCCCTCGGAGACGATTCTACGCTCGGTCGGTGCACCGAAACTTTTCCGAATTTTCAACGCGATCTCAACTTCCGAGATGCTACGGAAAAGTTATCAAGGAATTGTCTCGATACACTGGAAAAGCGCATGTACTCCTTGTCCCACTTTTTGACTAATGAAATCAATTCCTTTTTACATTATCTTGTCGTTTAACTTGCCCATACGTGGCGCTAGCTATCAATGCAGTTACTTGTCATTTTCTTGTTTCGACATCTCATAAGGATTTTCAATACACAACCCCACAAGTTTCATACAGCAGCATAGTTCTTAATAGAGTTGAATATGTCGAATTTTGTACGTGGAAACTATGATTTGCGGATAGCATTGATTTTCTGTTACGATTTGAAGAAAACTGTACAAGCATGCTCTTATTAAATCACGGTGGTTCGAGTGCTTTAAAAAACAGCGTGACAAAAAAATAAGAAAATGGAATTAAAAGGCAATGTAAAGTGATTTTGTTTCTTGATAATGCACCATTGCACATAGAAAACCGGCCAAGGGAACGATTGAGGCGTTCAGTATATATTAAAGTTTAAAATTAATTAATGTTACAGTTTCGTCAAAGAAAAATGCGAAAGAAAACAGCAGTTCCCCCATTAATAGGATTTTTAATAATAATGCTGTAACAAAATGGATTTTAGAAGTCTCCTTTCGCATTGCAATCTCAAATAAAATGATTACAAAACAGATTTACTGTTGTTTGCATCTTTGTGAGAAATCTGCAGTTTTGCAGATTTTAGTCGAAACCGCAGACAAATAGAACGGGAAAGTTTACACACACCGTTCGTGGGTTTCTCAGTTTTCCGACACTGATATTTTTTTACATACGTCATCTGAGAATTCTTCTGAAAATTTCGAGTTAATCGGATTGAAATCCATAAAGCTCCGCCGTGTCCTGTTCAGCCAGCGACGTTGTAACCAGAGGGAACATGAAACTCGAAACGCATTTCCTTCGTAACCAGATTTATGAAATCGCTGACGAAAATATTTCGCAAACCAGCACATCGATTTACTATAAAGTGGTCTATACTGGATATAAAAAAAAATATATATATCTAGTCCGTGAGCGATGAATTTTTATACTTGATATCCGGTTCTTTTAATTGACAAGTTGAGTGCTTTCATTACAGGAAAATTGCCGATGTAAATTTGAACGGTTGTCAATTCGTTTGGGATCGGCTTTTCGAAACTAGTTTCTATCGGGGACTGGATAATTTGTTGTAAAAGTATTACATCCTTTCAAAGTTTTACATTCAGTTAAACCAACGATCGCTCGTATGTAATTTCAGATACTGTAGCATATGGCAATGCAATAAACAATTCATTTCCATATGTTGGTGCTGATTTTATGTTTTCGTAAGAAAAATGAATGGATCGAATGGAAACCTGTGAAAACATCTAAAGAATACAATTACAATTAAATATATTTATAAAATTATGATAGAACTATATAGTTGCAATTTTAAATAGCAGAAACATTTAAAAAGTTTTAAAAGTTTCCTTTCACAAATATTAATATTTGCAAGAAATCGAAGTAAATTATTATTCGAACAGTTTTAAAAATTACTATCATGATAACTGAATAGAATTATACGAAAAATGCTAGCAGGCTGTAAATACAACTCTAATTTTATCTAATATAATTGTAAACATTTAAATAAAAGAAAAATTCATTTACTTTGGACGAAGGCCCTATAATTTCAACAATTGTTTAATAAATATTCCACGGTGAACAATTAGACCAGATAGGTCGAGTGTCAAAGCAACAAATTTAGATTCCAGAGCCAGAATGATGTCGGCAATTTTTATTTTGTATAAAAGTCCGAGACCTAGGTTTACAAGGGTAGACCGTAGTTCGTAAAGTATGCCGGGACTTAGAACAACGAAATTTCAAGTTAATTTTACCCGTGGTTGGCACTTTACCGGCGACGACTTCGGTCGAAATTTCCGAGAAGTTCTCAGCCGAAAACGAGAAACCAAGATCCTCTCTCGTTTTTCAAGCAACGGCAGAGAAACAATCCGAACTACTCTACTTTGCGACTTACGTCGCGCCGGGAGAGCGTAATAAGGGAGCGCCTTCTCTGCAGCCGTATAAAGCTGCATAAAGGGTTCGCCGAAGGTGCAAAGGTTACTCCGTCGCTCCACAATGAAGCCGTAAGGATTCCACAACGCTAGTAGACGTCGGCTTCTCGCAGACGAGAGGGAAGCCTGAAGTTTCAGACAGGAAACGAACGGCTTTGCGGCGCGAAACATTAACCCCCCTCCGATCAATGGACAGATCTCTTATCGTCAATTAAACTCTTCTGGCAGCTAATCGACCGATTTAATCGAATTTCACGTAACACACGCCCCCTTATTTGCAAACGCGATCGAAACGCGGTTATGTTGAATCCCCGAGAGAAAATCGAACGTCTTAGGTTCAAAGAAACCGATTTGTGGCTTCGGTAATCGTTGCTCTCCGGATTTTATTTTCTAGTAGAAGGGAAAGGGATATTTAATACTGTAACTACTGAACAAGACAATTGGCTAGGGTGTATTGTCTTGTAATAGAACAGAAGGTAAAGGGAACCCAAAAAGATTGAATAAAAGGGGAAGGAAAATGGCGGCGTAGAAGATGGCAACCCAAGAAGATTATATAAAAGCAGGAGAAAAATTTGTTAGCATCGATTGCAAGGTATAGAAACCAAATAGAATATCACTTCTACCATTAACAGTAATCCTTTCGAATATTAAAATTGATTAGGATATGTTGTTTTATGAAAATAACAACACGTAAAATTATTTGATAAAAGGAAAATTGTGAGCATAAATTGTAAGACATGTAAAACAAATTAGAATGTTGCTTCTACCATTAACATTGAACCTGCTAACCATTAAATTTTGAGTTAAGTATATTGTCTTATAGAAATGACAAAATATGATTGTTAATGGATGAATGGAAGAGTAAAGGCGCTCTAAAGAATGAAAGATCCTAAAGATGAAAGGAACAGAAAAATTGTTTGCATAGATTGCAACAAATAGAATCCAAATAGAACATTGCCTTTATTATTAACGTTAAGTCCTTCCGGTATTAAAATTAGTTTGGTAAATTGTCTTATAAAAATGACAAGAATTTGTATTGCAATATATAACTTGAATTATCGTGAATAAAAATGATTTGGTAACTCCAAAAGTGTCGTTCGACCAACTGTGGCAGTTTCACTGTTAAAAATGATTGCAATAGACACGGAGGATGGACGAGGGTTCATCAATCGGACGGGAACAATCGCATCTGCACACCGCAATATTCCGGAATTGAAGTCGTCTAACGAACACCGGTTTGCCTGGCGTCTACGGTAACGAGACTTTATTGTGATTCACAGCAATATCCCTCTTTGAACTTAGGATCGGTCGGACGAGGCAGTTTGCTCGGGCGATTTGTAGCCGCTCCCTTCGTTCGAATCCCCTAACTACAATTACCCTTCGTCACGGTATCTTCATCGGTGGTAACCGATCGCGTTCTGCTCCAAGATCCGCGCCCTTTTCTCTGAGCTATGGCGTCGTTCTCAACACTCGACTCACGAGACTCGTCCAAACGACGGGTCCTACTATTTTCAATTTACGATCATCGATGAAGATGCACCCAGCAAGAATTAATCGACAAATTTATCTCTTGTATGAAAAGTTTTCTCCCGGAAAGCAACGCGTGATTATTCACCCCTCGCAATCACGCGACGGGAATAAATTCGGAAGGAAGATTGCGGAATAGGGGATGTGCAATAGACACTAGTAAAAAATTCGAAAACAATTTGTTTTCAAGGTCAACTCAAGGTCAGCCTGTGTTTTTATCATCTGCCCCTATACTAGCTACAATGAGATGAAAATTTGAGGATTCGGCGGTTTATGACGGTAGAAACGTGCAAATGTTTATTATACCGGTTATACCCGGTGTCTAAATTAAATCGTATAATATTTCACGTTCAGGGACGGAACAGTTGCGGTTAGAAGGTATTTGTCGTTCACATTCTCCTGGAAGAGGAAGAAAGTTCGTGTCTATTGTACGCTGACGCGTTCTCTAATGGCCGTGCATTAACATGAACGAAACGCATGGCAAAGTTTCGCGGACCGTGCGTGCGAAAATAAATGCGCGCGGTAATTGAAATGTAAATTTCCGCGGAATAATTGTGTCGACTGCGTACCCGTCGGCGTGGAGAGCCGCGTTCTTTGTTACACGCCGAACCGATCGGGAATAATGGTATGTTTCGGTTTAATAGTCAAGAAGACGGATTTCGAAAATGCACCGGCCGGTGCCCGATGAATAATGCAATTTCCATCGCGCGTTTCCGGCGTCGATTGAAACGGGACGCTCACCGAAAGCGCCGCAATTCTCTCTCAAACGGCCATCGGATTCTTTTTGCTGATTTTCCATGAATGTTCACGCCGGCGCGGATTAGTGCCATTGCATTCTTCCCGTTTAGGGCGGCGATTACGTTGGCCGTTTGCCCGAATGCTCGTAATTTGCACAAAAGTTGTTTCTTTAAAGAAAACCGCCGAAATATTGCTCCTTTGATCGAAGAAGCAATTTTACTGACTCGATCGCTGAAGATTCGAAGCTTTCGACTGTTGCGGGGCAAATCGGAAAATTGAACTCGATTGTTCTGATTTTATCGTCAGGCGATTCAACCTTTCCATCCTGCAACTGTCTGCGTCTTATGCAACTTTGTTGGGCATCTTCGTGGTCGATGTTTGTGCATGCAGGCAATCTTTCACTGCACTGCCAAATGCCCATAATTTTATTTACATTCATACACTTTTACGAAATTCTTCTATGCAACTGTCAAGGTCGTTGAAATAGCGCATTTAAAATTTTTATGATTTAAAAAGGCAATTGACACAGTGCCTAATTGCAAGCCAACTAAAGAAGCAGTTCTTCAACAATAAAGCAGTCTTGAGACCATCGAGTTTATCATAACTTCAAACTCGGTCTTCGAGGTTACGCCACGTTATACAACCAAGTTAAAGTTACCTAACCATACTAGGTCTTTCAATCTTGGTCCACCGAGTTTATCACCACTTGAAACTCAGTCTTCGAAGTTAAGACACGCAAAATAACATTCGATGTAATTGTTTAGAGCACGAATATCCTTAGAGTTAAATATCGTACAATTTATCTGTGAACATTTCCAAATGTACATGCGTCAAGAAAAACAGCTGTTTATCTTTAATTAGACGAACGGCGATACTCATCAATTTCGTCGCTTAGCGTAATCGGCTTTACTGGAAGGATTTTCTAGAATCGCGGAATTTGTGAAATTGTACCGAGATCGTGGCGAGGGTACAGCAGAATTTGCTTCTTATTTAACCTCTTACCATAATAGGGGTTGACACAATGTGTTAAACTCGCGTCGCGAAATTTTATATGTGGTCTAATCTCTTCAATTTTTCTATTCGTTTTCGATCACAACCTTTTAGCTACTGAACGTGAAGATAAATTACAAATAAAAACTTCATCCTACTAGAAAGTTAGTTATGGAATTATATTGGTTATTATTTTGGAAGTCCTAACAGACTACAAATAAAAACTGGATTCTGCTACAAAATTTGTTCCACATTTCCAAATAATTTATTATTTATGGGTACCACTAATTTTTTGGAAGGCCTAATAGATTATAAATAAAAACTTGATTCTACTACAAAGTTTGTTTTACATTTCAAAATAATTTATAACTTGTGGGCACCTCTAATATTATGGAAGTTATAATAGACTACAAGTAAAAACTTGATTCTACTACAAAATTTGTTCCACATTTTCAAATAATTTATTACACATTATGTGTGCCCCTAATATTAAGAAAAGTTCTCCTTATATTCGCACAGCAATCAACGCATTAAAATGTATTTATCCAAAAGCATTTGTTGCAGGTATTCTTCCCCGAGCCTTTCGTCTTTGCTGAATGAAAGTAGATACAGACAGAGGTGCACAGACACATGTACCCCGATTCATCAGCGGAATCGACGTCGGGGTAACAATTCCCGTGACACAGGGCAAACAGAGAGAAACGGAGAGAAACAGTGAGAGAGAGAGAGAGAGGGGGAGATAGCTCGGGTGCTTTTGATTCCACGGACAGTCCGCAGGTAACGGCGTTATCTTCTGAGAAACAGGTCGCCTCTCGGCGTCAGGGACTCGAAAGGATGCCAGGGCACAATGGTGCACGCTCGAACCGCTTCGTATCGCGTTCCCGCATTGATACGAATCTTCCGAGCTCCTTTTCAGCGTGCGGGTTCCTTTTCACGCGTATAATAAACGCGGTCGATCGAGTGTCGATGGACTCGACTCGGTGTCCCGCATGCGACGCGCGACTTCTCGCCTGCCTACACACCCTTTCGTGCACACCTGCCTTGCCAGCACAATCGGACAACAGGTACACACACACAGACGATTGCGTGATCGCGCACACGCGTACGCATCACGGCCAGCCATTATGTCGATTCTGAATAGCGTTTTCGTGGCACGGTGAAAAGCAGTGTCAACGACAGCGGCAACACGGACAGAGCCGGACCATTGTTAAGTTTATACGAACTTAATTTGAGCAAGCTGCACGAAACCCACCCGGGTTCCTTCGCTGTTTCCCAGAGAGCTCTTTCGATGACGCGGTCTTTGGTTAGTTGGTTTCGGTGCTGCGTCCTGCCAAGACTAGGATTTTGTACCGGGATTCAAAGGCGGTGACGTGTCGTAAGCGGTTTGTAGGATTGCAAGAGTATTGTCAATACATTTTCCTCTTCAGCATCGAATTTCGCTTCGAATTCTACTTCTCTTGTTCACGACTCGAGCACGGCGCGGCGACTACGCTACAACTCGAAAATGTAGCTGTGTTAGACATTCTCGCAAAGGAAAAATTTCTATTTCTTTACAGTTTCTTTTTAGGACAACTTTTTAGGATAAAGGGTCATTGATTTTAAGGTATATTTTTTAAACACCCTTTATATCTGTTTTAGACACTTCGTCAAGGAAAATGGAGAGCGAAGGGACACTCAATAAATACAATAAGGGAGTACACAGTAAAGTTTTCAGTCAGGCTAAAAATTAATCTTGATCTTGCCATTTCATCTTCCCTAACAATAAACTTGCCATTTTTACTGAATATCTCGAAACACAATTTCCCCAGGAACTCCCTAGTTTTAACCCTTCCCTTACTGTTATTTAAAATAGTTTTTGCATCGCTATGTTCGCATCTAAGAAATCACTAAAACTAGAAATGTTGCATTTACGAGTAAATAAACTTTACAATTCATGAAAGAAAATAAACCCTGCACGATGGAACAGTTTAGGGTGAAAAATACGTTTCGATTTAGGAATTAAAATTGCTCGGAGTGCAAAGGGTTAAACGTCTCTGCCAGAGAACGAAACGGTAGCACGCGTGTGCTATCTTTTGGCACGAGAGTGAACGCAGCAAAATGCTGAATCGACGACCATGGTCTGGATCCTTGAAGGAGATGGGGCTGCTGTCAACCATGGCGCAGCACAGGAAGCAGGGCGAGCCTCGCCACGGGGGTTTTTGAATACTTCCGGCGAGATTAAAGATCCGCGAGGAGATGTAAATTGCGGCATTAGGCGACGCAGGGAAATACGTTTCCTGGGAGGGATAGGTAATCCTCTTGAGAGGCAATAAAGCATCGCTGCTTCTGACGTTGTTGTTTCTTTCACTCGTTTTCGTCTATCGACGATTTTCCTTCGACGTGTCTGTGCGGCTTAATCAAGCGGATTATTTGTTAACACTGAAACTACGAGGCGAGTAAAAATTAAGGTTTTATATAAACCTTTTCGTTAAAATATACACTAACATAAAAGTTATACAAACTTTGAATAACTGCAACCCTGTTATTATTATAAAGCAGTATATATTAGTATATTTTAGTATTCTAATGTTAATTCTTGGTGTTCTCTGCTGCATCCAAATATTTTTAACATCAAACAGAATTTGGTAATTCAATATCATTCACTGTATTCATTGGTCGGTTTACAATCGCACAGTTATTGTAGGTGGCTATAGTTGGTGCCTCACCCTGTATATTCAAGTTTCAAATTAATTATTGTCATAGTCTTGTCAAAGAAAAAAGCAATTCTGCAACAAAATGGAGTTTAGAAGTCTTTCGCATTGTAATCTTGAATGAAATAATTAAATGAAGCCATTGTGGAGGAATTTTGAATAAAATAAAAATTGCTGTCGGTACAAACCGGATTTACACCACTGTCTCTGCATCTTTGTAAGAAATCGTGTTTCAACAAGACTTTTGCAGTCCGAACTTCGCAAGCGATTCTAATATCTGATTGTTGATTAAATTTCGAGTTTTCCTTTGATTCTATTAGCTACTAATAAAATTAGCAACAACGGTAAGGAAATAACATTGAAAGGACAAGCAGCTTACAACGAAAGGCGATTATCCTGCGCATAATTACAACGTTGTACGTATTAATTACAAAGAAATGGCGGTTTCGAGTTTCATTACGAAATTATCGTTCGGCAATGGCAATTGTTTCGTTATCCGCAGCCGACAGCGTTAATTAAACAATTCCGAATCGCTGTTCGCGAATTCGATGATTCGTGCGAGTAGCCGAAAAGCAACTTTGCTCATTAACGATTGAAGTGGTTATGAAAAAACGAGGAATCCGGGTTGGTCACGCAACGAACGATGAACAGCGACGATACCGCAGGGAACATTATTCTCTCCTCCGGTCTGCAATGAAATTCCTGTTGCGAACACGTCTAACGCAATTCGAAGTTCCCTCGTAAATACAGCAATTGTCGCGAGGTCAACGATCTATTTACATTGTAATTGTCCTCGGTGGATCACGGCCGTGGGTCATTAATAGGTCCTTCCGGATCCATTAGGTCTACAGACCAGAAACTCAACTTCTAAATGAATGAAGTTTACCGACCCAAAACTCAAAATTGCAGAGCAAATCGCTGAAAGTTACCGCGCGAAAGCTTCATCCGGCGTGTTCTACACTTTGATACACTTCCGAGGGAAGGAAGGTTACTTTCTTGCATTATCTGCGCGATAAGGAACCATCATCATACTGTTGCGACTGTGCAGTGGTTCACTGGTACGCTATTTAAATTCCAACAACTTTTACTAAACTTTCTTCAGAATGTGTAATTGCAGAGTAAATCGCAGAATCGTGTTCTACATTCTAATTTTTAATGGCCCAGAGCTTTTTCTGTAATACTGACTTACTATAAATACCTTTTTGTAATAATGAAAATTTGTTTCGTGTCCCTGCAACGGGGCCTTTTATTTTTACAAGAGCTAAGGTATTAAGTATTAACTTTTTGAGGCCACGTGCAATTTTATTTTCTAACATTCTGTGCCTCAAAGGTTTAAGGGTTCATTCACTGCCGAGGAAAGGAAGATGCTCTCTTGGATAATCTGCAAAACTGAACCACCATACAAATTTTTAAATTCAACCAAGCGACTTAGTTTTTCTGGAGCAATTGAAAGCATTGATTTACTAAATGATGTGCAAAAATAATTTCAAAATAATTTTAATTGTTGAGAATTACGTGACAAAATAGAAAAGACATTTTTTAAATTTCTATTTGAGAATTCTAAATTTCTATGTAAGAATTTGTGAATTTTATAAAGAAACTGACGAAGTATCTTGAAAAATTGCAATTTTCACAATTTTCCAATTTTCCACAATTTATTTACGTCAAAGGAGTCCAATAAATTTTTCTGTGTCCGTATAAATATCACAGTCCTAGAAGTTGCGTTTTAAAAATGTCGAACCAGTGCTGTTTTCATTTTTTACTTGCTCAACTTTCTCAAAAACCTTTTCGAACATCGCTTAGTAAATCGATTTCTCAAACAGTTCAAGAAAAGCGAGTTCAGTCGAATTTGTGTAAAAGTTATTCAAATTTCAAGGTTGTGCGAATACTTTCGCGAATCGCAAATCATTCTCGCCTTCTTTTCCGAGTATTATAGCGAGCGATCCTTCGAGGAAACCTATTCGACGCACATCGCGTGTTGTACGCAGGCGAAAGTCATCGGGAAACGTTCGCGACGTACTCGGCAACAAGTTATTTCCGGTGACACGCGCTTTGCAAACCGCGGCCGTTACAAGAAATGATTGCCGGCATTGTTGCTATAATTCCCACGACTCGGTGGCTCTGAAATAGCGCGGTTAGGACGCGTAGAGTAAACGCAGGATCGACGATCAGGATTCCTCGCGGTACCGCGACGAAATACCCACGGCGAACGAGAATGGAAATTTTAATGAAGATCCATGAAGGGTCGCCGTTAGCCGGTGTGTAGTAACACTTTCAAGGACGACGGGCTGGTTCGTGTTTGTTCATTACCGCGCATTCGGAAGCGATTCGAGTGGCGTGGTTGTTAACGAAATGCTTTTAAACGCTCGCCCGACCACTGGATTAGGATTTATGCGGGCTGATTGCAGCAGCGCTGCGCTGCGATGGCAAGAACGGATCGGAGGGGCAATGCATCGCGGGAATTTTGCGACTTGCAGTTTGTATCGGCGAACCCGCGTTGCTGTGGGACCGGGAAATCCGACGTTTATGCTTGTCGAAATGTAAGTTGAATTATTTGAGGGAAATGTGCAAGTGTGTCACACTAAAATTGTCCTTTTCTTAAAACTAGTATTTCCAGCTTTAATTATGCAATATGTAACGACTAAAAATATTCCTTGATTAATTTAAAGAAAGTGTGCAAAGTTATAGGAAAATCGTTGTTCTCTTCCAATCAGTATTTTCACATTGAATTATGCAACATGTTACTTCATAAAATGTTGCATGAACAATTTAGAGAAAGTGTGTGAGATCACAAGAAAATCGTTCTTTTCTTACAAACAATATTTCCACATTGAATTATGCAACATGTTACTTCCTAGAATGTTGCATGAACAATTTAAAGGAAGTGTGCAAGGATATAGGAAAATTATCCTTTTATTACAATTAATATTTCTAGCTTTAATTATGCAATATGTAACTTTTAAAAATGTTCCTCGAGCAATTTATTGAAAGTGTGCAGGGTTACAGGAAAATCATTGTTTCTTTCTATCCATATTGTTAACTTTAATTATACAACATGTATCGTTTAGGTATTTTATTTTAAAAATCCAAAGAAAGTGTGCAAGGTCATAGAAAAATCGTTGTATTCTTTCTTCCAGTATTTCCAACATTAATTAAGCAATATGGAACTTCTAAAAATGTTGCTCGAGAAATTTAAAGAAAGTGTGCAAGGTTACAGGAAAATCATTGTTCTCTTCCAATCAGTATTTTCACAT
>CM052095.1:8158880-8201830 GCA_028453745.1 Agapostemon virescens | reverse complement strand
TGGCCACTGACCACCACAAAGTTTGTGGGTGTAGAATGATTCTATTTAGAACGACTGAAAATTGTGTAAAATTTCGTTAATGAATATCGAAGCATTTAAGAACGAATTGCCACGTCCAATTAATTTCCGTATTCGTTGCGGATGCGTCAGCGACAAGTATTTCTGCTAAGCAAACCATCGGTGGAGCATTGTCGCGTTAAAATAAATTGAAGGTCGACGATGTCTCCCTCATCTGACTAGGCCATTTTATCGAAGTTCAATCCGATTTCCGGACCCCACGTGTCGGATGCAGCCACCCCGAAGCAATCAAATTTCCCCGCACACGTGACACCGGCATTATCCGCGAACCTCTTTGCTAAACGGATTATCAGGGCGAGTACTTCGAACTCGTTTCTCGAATTCTATGTTCGTCTTGGTGGCCGGGTTCGTGACAGTTTCCACGCGCTAATTGTCAACTAACGTGATCCATCACTCCGGCGGTTGCCGAGGCCGCATTCTAAGGCTTGCACGAGCGTCGCAGCGACGCATTCAACGGGAAGCACTCGGCAGCATGAAACGTTAAAGGCTCCTTTGGATTCTGTTTATGCTCCCCTTGAATCCACGAGAAGGGACAGCGCACAATCGCGATACGAGCCCGTTGAAGACACAATGCGCGCACGGTGCGCATTTCAGGGAACATTGAGGATTAATTAAGTGCCTCAACGCGGAGGGAGCAGGCCGCGTGACTGTCGCAGACGCAAACAGAATAATCCGCTGCGTTATCGTACTACGTAATATCCCGGCGTCCTGTTCCCGCTGTAATTTCCCTGAATTTTTCAACCATGCCACCACGGGCCACCGGAATTTTATGCGAAACCTAAATATTACGCGAGCTTTCGCCTCGTAACTCTGTTTTTTCGAAATGTCGGCTCGTATTCTTTCGTTCGCGGACGGAAATTGGACATTGAAAGAAAAATTAGAGGATCGCATTTAACGCGACTTTGCTGTATGCACTTTTATTGTAAGTCATGCAAAATAGTCACCGTAAACTCGGTGTTAAATAATTTTCTTTTTGTTAGTTGCGTGGAGTTTTCTAATAATTTACAAAACGACTATGGCACTTCGCAAACGTGCTTCTCCGATTTCCGATAAAAGTTGCTCTGGCACAAGTCGAGCTAGCATAATCGCAAGGTACGCCGTATTAGTGCGATATTTACGCGGTAGTAAAATCTGACAAGTGTCTGGCAAGTGTCTGGCATTCAGCTCGAAAAGTTTGGAATGAAAACAGTTTCCGAAGCGTTCCTTATCCTCGGCGAAGGTTAACATCCTCCGTTGCATTCGGTTTATCTCACATCAGTGGATTCTCGTGACGAATCGCTTTTACTGTTAAGTTTACAGTCCAATTTTTTTCTGCGTTGCAGTGGTATAGCTCGTTGATTGGGTCTCAGGCATTTCACACCTTCTTTGTGCCAGGAGATAGTTTACATTCACCCTGAGCACTAGAGTGCACTCTGCAGACTCTAAGGCATCACAAGAATTCCTATTATCCGAGATACTGCTTATATTATTAAATTCGTAATGAAGAAATTTTGGCATTAAATATTTAAACATCGTAGAAAATGTTGTGTCAGTTTCGTGTATGTAAAATGCAAGAAGTATTTGCTTTTGAAGTTCAAAACAGCTCCGAGTGCAAAGCATTAACTGCACTAATAAAATAAATACATAATTCCAACAAATAAGTGCACCAATAAAATAAAATTAACAGTATAGAATTTTTGTGTCATTTAACAATAATTATTGCAAGACATTTTCTTCACGTTTACAATTTTTCGTTCTTCAAAAACAAATCGAGTATACTATGCTCTTCATTTGTATTTTCTATTACCCTTTAACAATAATTATTCCACTAATTTCATTTATTTCTAAATTTTTATATTTGAGAAAATTAATCTCGATTGCATACTTTGTTAAAAAATTTCCTATGGTTCCTAAAAGTGTAAATTGAAAATTTTCAGCATGCATTTTTATAGCTGAGATTTTTAGTCTGCATCGGTTCTTGTATTACGATAATAATGAATGTAGTAATAATAATATTTTAGTGCTACAATATATTCCACACGTTAGCCAGCACCACGTAGCAGCATGTAAATCACGACGGAGGGGTATATCAGGTTACGAAAGCGTGAGGCTATCAAAAATCATTTCCACACCATAAGCTAGGGTCCTGAGCAGTTTCTTGATCCTGGCCGAGGGTCCCTAATCCCGTTCTCATCGTCGATTTACATCCACAAATACCAGGATAACACTTATAAGAAGAAAATTAAATCTTCTCCATTCTCCCCTGGAATTTCATAAAAAACCATCAAACGATCCTCGCGCCATAAATATTCCGAGCAGTTTTATGCAAATCTTGATTCTGATTCTGAAAATAAATCTACTTTGGACAACCCATTATTACTCGCACGTGCAACACATCAATTTTTAGCGAATTTTTAAAAATACAAACATAGTGGTGTGGATTTATAAATATGAAATCGGAACATGAACGTAGATGGATATGAAATTAGGTTTGACAAGCTTTAAATGACATACCAGTAACATAGGTGGGAATAAAACTAGAATTAGCTAGATCCAGCAACTGTTAAATGACATAGCAATAATATAGCAATAATTTCCAGTTTCATATTTATATACCTGGTAAAAGTTGTTCACTAGTCGCCTTTTCCTGATTTGAATTTAAATACACTTCATGTAATTGCGAAGTCTGCTAACATTAACATAATTGAATTTAATAATGAATTATCAAATTGGGTAAAAATTAGTTTGTCGGAGGTCCTATACAATTATGATAAAATTATCTGTAAAATTTATTCCTTTGGTTATATATAATTAAAAAAGTTACTAAAAATTTGAATAGACATCCTCGTAACATTTTTATAAATTAATATAAAATTCGTAAAGTTAGTCGCCCTCGAGCATTTATTTTTTGGCAAAGTCCATTGTTATCTCCACAATGAAGAATCAAAGGTAAAAGGGGTGGCGATTTAGATTTTAAAAAATCATATGACACGTTAAACAATTTCTATCTGTTTATAGCAACAACAATTGCGTACTTTTAGCCGATATTTAAATAAGTTCGACTTTATTAAATCGAGTATCACGTGTTCGACTAATGCAGGATGTTACGAATGCATAAAATCCGCTGACACGGTAAAAAATTCTATACCATCGTTGCATATTAATTTAGCGTAAGGGTAGGAGATTCCATCGGGGAGAAGATTAGTGTTGTGCCCGCAACTCGGTGCCCCCAAAAGCCCTCAGAGGCCGGGATCGCACGATGCGTGATCAAGGGAACTGCTTTTAATTAGTGGCACCGGGGGTGAGAGGCGGAGCCGGCGTAGCTGTCGCGTGTTAGCTTCTCATCCTCCGGTGAAGTAGCTTCCGGTTCGCATGATGCACAGTGTTACGAATTGCCAGTTTAGCTGGTCAGAGGTCAATTTCCATGACCATCGGTAAACGTTTCAACTTTTATTGCAAATTATCAGACAACCGCTAAAACCATTGCGCAACACCCTCTAATTAATTCCAAAACGCCTAAACAACCTTTGTACTTGCTCAAAGTTGCTCGTCCAGCAATATTTAGCTTCGAAGAACGGATTATTTTTCCAATTAGTTCCTTTATTGTTTCCATAATTCTTCTACAGGTCGCTTCTGTTATTTTTATCATATCACTGTGTAATCTTCCGTCCATATTTTCGAACACAAAAAGAAATAGAAATTGCTTTCATCGATTGCAGGAAATGGAAACAAGAGGGGATGTTATTTCTTCCCTTAGGTATTTTAAGAGATGAAAAATAATTATGGCAGTCTTGTGTAATACAAACATCGTGCTGAATCAATGGTTAAACTATTTTAAAACGAGCATGTGATTGCCAATCAGCGACAGGGAGGTGGAACTAAAAGAATCTTATAAATAATAAAATTGAAATTGTCTGTACTGTTTGCAGGACATAGAAACCAGTTAGAATATTGCTTCTAACTTTAATAATTTTAATAGATGATAAATAATATATTGTAACAGTGTATCTAAAAATCTCGTGTTAATTTTTCTGAATTTTAGCGTTTTAACTGAAAATATTTAGCAGATGTGGAAACAAGAAAATGGCGTCAATGACGCGGTCCAACTGTAACTACATCGACGGTAACGGACGAAGTCCATAGTCTGTCCGTCTTTGATCCAATTACCGAAGCACCGTGTTCTCCGGATTCAAGTAATAAATCTGCACGGAAATTCCGGGTTTTCCGAAACGCGCTTTAAAAAAGGGAACTCCTGGAAATTAACCGGCGATGCCGCCGTTTAAACCGGGAACCGAGCCGTCCAAGATAGAATTCGCTGGTCCAAGCTTTCGGAGCATTGCGCGAAAATATAAAACTCCAAAGGAACGGTGAAAATTTTCATCCGGCGTCGTCCGCGAACCGTTAAATCTGCCCGGGTAGGAAACAATTTTAGGGATTTCCATTAGGTGACGGGACCGCGGGCGCAACTGGAGTGCGCAATCTAGCCTAAAGCTGAAACGAAGGAACAACCGGGGCTTTTAAGGCGGGCCCGATCCATTATAATGCTCCCAGTAGCAGTATTACTTCCAAGCTTTTAATATCATTGTCTCCATGACCCGACGATTCGAGTATTTCCCGGGGTGCTTTCGGTCAAAATTAAAACCTGCTTTGTGCGGACGATTTCGCGTGTACGACACTCGACGGGATCTCAGCGCCGCCTCCGCGAGGTGGATAATAGCCTGGGAACCGTCTGGAAATTCTATCTATTAGCCGGGGCATCTCCGTCGTCCGGTTCTTCTTTCACTTTCCTCGCCTTTTCTTTCATTATCATCCGACAAAGCTCCGTTCAACCCTCCGAAAGCTGGTATCTTCTTACAACCAGAGCTCGGTGAAATACTATTTCAAATAATAAGCGACTGCGAAACGTGATTGTTCTAGCCTGATAATATTAGAAACTCCTTCGTTTTAATGTGCGTGCACAGGACATCATGGGAGCGTTCGAACTTTAATTAGAACTACTTTTCTAAGCATGATTTTACGAATTTCTAACGACGTATATTTTAATCTAGTGCCTAATAACGATGCATCGTCTTCGATTGCACCAGTATAAAATATTGTTCTATCCTAATGATATTAGAAACCTACCCCATTTCAACATGGATATAATGAATCACAAATTTATTCGAATTCCTTTTCGATTAGAACAACATCCTTAAACAAATAGTTTATTTTATTTCAACTACGTGGACTTTTAATCCACTGCCCAACGACGATGTCCTCGATTGTACCATTGAAAAAATATCTTTGTGTTATAATGCTAGACAACGTAATCTAATTAGACAACCACCCTATTTTAGCATATATACGGTGAACCACGAAGTATTCGATCTCCATTTAAATTAGAACGATTTTAAGTAAATAGTTAATTTTAATTCTAGTCATATGTGCAGTCATAATAATTTCATTGACGAACAACGATATATCGTCCTCAATTGCACCAGTAAAAAATATTGTTTTATCCCAATGATATTAGAAATCTACCCCATTTCAACGTGGATATAATGAATCACAGAAGTATTCCAAAACTCCATGTTAATCAGAACAGTTTCAAGCAAGTAGTCTATTTTAATTCGAATCGTGAGTGCAACGAATTATCTCACAACATAATGTCTTGCTATGCACGAAAGACATTGCGTTACGAGATATCTCGTCCAAAGCACATCAACAACTAAAAAGGGGTTAATGTGTATACAAGAAATTTGCATTCACCATTGCGCATTGTCAAGTTCCTCAAAAATGTTCTGCATTCTCGCAGCAGTATCCAATTTCCCGAAACCGGGAATCGAATCTTTCCGGAAGAGTCAATAAGTCTGTCCGAAGTCTGCGAAGGGTGTTCCGGCATTTAAAATGAAAGGATAATTCCGGGCGACACTCGGTGACCATCGGATCGCTTGTATCCCATTTGATCAGCTTCCTGAAATTGTTTCTGCCTCTGATACACAGCAGCAGAGACGTAGAAACGCCGGGAGACGAGGAAAGCGGAGAAAGGACAGACGAGTCCCGACTAACAGGTTTAATTGTTTCCTTTATCATTCGACATTTTTGCCTTCCTTCGATCGTTACCTTTATTGCGGCCCCCTTCCCCAAGGCCCGCGGCGATATCCCAGAAAAGCTTCGATCATCTTATAACGAGTTCGTTTTGTCAAAGAACGCGCGAAATGCGACGGTCGCGTCGGTCTAGCTGCAATTACGAGGAATTTAATACCGCAAACGTTTCCCCTCTGACGAAATAAAAGACAACTGGATCGCGGGGATGGGAAATCGAACGATGGTGGGGGAAAGGCCTTCGAACGCCGTAGGATCATTACCGACTGAATAACGGCTCCTATCAACCGGTGTTCCTAACCTTTATTAACGCGTTAAGCTCGATTTCACCGCGACGGACGTTCTCTCGCGTGCGTGTTGGTAACCGACTCGTATTTCATCCCTCGCATCCCACTCGCGAGACTCGCAAAGCCTTTTTCCTACCGCATCACCAGCAAATTTGCAATATCCATGCCCCTTCTGTCGCACAGACCCAACCCCTTCCTGACCAACTTCTCCTCTGTCACTCCATTCCTGACTTTACGACCGCGTAAAAGCTTGTAATGGTTCAGACACCGCCTGCTCGTCAGCTCGTTCTCACGGATATTGCTCGTCGTTCGGCCGATTCGACCGGTAAATTAATAGGGAATAATCGTAACCCGACTTGCGCGATGGCAATGACTTCTAATCAACTGAATTTTGATCACTGATCTATTTTACGCGACAATTTTAAGAGTCGACGCGTTCGCTTTACGCAGAATTTAGGCTTCGCAACCCTGTCCAAGTCAAAAATCAATTTGTACGTTAATATATTTATTACAACAAAGTTGAGGTCTGCAACTGTAACTTGTAACCAGCGAATTCGCGCGAGTCTGGTTAAAATCGTCGCAATCTACTCAACGTGGAAGGTCTTAATTACTTTCTCTGAATGATTTGTCCAAGTGAAAAATCAATTTGTACGTTAATATATTCATTACAACAAAGTTGAGGTCTACAACTGTAACTTGTAATGAGCGAATTCGCGCGAGTCTGATTAAAATCGACGCAATCTACTCAACGTGAAAGGTACGCATCGCTCGGTTCTACCACGCGATCCAATTGTCCAATATTAATTTGGCAGGCATTGCACAGGCAATTTTAAAAGTAGACGCGTTCGCTTTACGCAGAATTTAGGCTTCGCAACCCTAAGTGGGATCTCATTCGATACCGTGAAAATTACACCGGACAAAATAGTTGTAACATGATTTCCTAGCACGGTTTGCAGAAGACAAGCATAACATCCTTCGATTTGTGTTTTAAAGAACTTCAATTCTATTCCTCTTTGACCAACGATTAATCGTTTCGACTTATACAATTTTTGCATTAAATCATGTCTGGAACATGAGACTACGAATAGCCTAATAATTTTACAAATCTGCTTGTAACAGTATTAGATTAAATTTATCAAAACTCTTGGATCATTCGCGCTTCGAAGTTGCCAACAAAATTAGCAATAACATTGATTAACTACAACATATTTGAAAATTGCATCGAACAAGAAGGCTGGCAGGTTCTTTAGTCAGAAAACTAGCAAGAATCGTTTAGAATAAAATTAGTTGAATGAAGAGTGACGATTCCGTTGCAGAATTGCAAACCACGTCTTGTTATATTAATAAACAGTTTCTGGATGGCTTTCTGTGGGAGTTTAGTCATTTTTGTCGAGAATTGAGTAAAATTTAGGAGAATGAAGTTGCAACGACAGTTAGACTGGTATGTCGAGGTTTTTATTAATCGAACAGGTCGGCAGTGTATTATTTTGAATGAGCTGATCGTGAATTATCGGAGTTTCGGAGAACGACGTGTTGTGGGAAGTTCGGAAGCGTGCCAGCGAAGCCAACCCATGCGGTTAATTCTCTCTTGCACTTCGAAACTCGATGACTCATAGATTGGTCGTCATAATTGTACACTAATATCGTTACCGGTGATTCTACGGTCCGTTAGTTTCAGTCAGCCACGCTCGAAAGTAACACGTTCGGCTGGCGAGAGGAATTTCGACTAATTGCTCGTTTTCCCCTGTTTTGTTATTGGAAACGATTTTCTGCGGCACGCGCAATCGCTTCCGAAAGTAAGTTAACTGCTCTTCAAACCGTTTCATTTGTTGCTCAACGTATTAAACGTTCGCCGCTCTTTTTGCTTGCCGCTTGTTTCCGTCGAAACGGGAATTATATCATTTCAAGTTAAGGGGTGGCGCGATCCTGGAAGCCTACGCGAAAATTGGTGGATTTAATTTAGCTTTTTGCTCGAACAGATTTGGTGAAGTGCCAAGAATTTTGCGAAAGCTGTTTAGGCTTCTTTTAGCGACATTTATAATTCTTTTTATTAGTTAGAATTGTAAATTGTTGGGTTTGAAACGGTTCAGTGAATGTAACTCTTTTTCTTCTACAAAATATTGAGAAAAACTCAAAATTGTTATAAAGAATATTAAACCCATGTTTTCTCAAGTTCTATAAATTTTTAATATTATTTCACATTGCAAAAATTAAATTCTCTCAACTGTTTTAGGCTTCCAAGATGGAGCATCCCTTTTACTACAAAATCCCACCATTTTGCAATTTTAAATAATATTTTAAAAAATATTAAAATTAAGATAACATGGTACTTTATATTCCTTATAGCAATTTAGAATTTTTGCTAATTTGTTTTGCACAAGAAAAAGAAAAGTTTTAGGTTTCCAAGATAGAATATCCTCTCTGTTATAAACCCTCGCTATTATGTACTTTAAAATAATATTATAAAACATAAAAATACAGCAATCATAATTCTTAATACTTGCTACAAAAATTCTAACTTTTCCCTAATTTTCTGATATATATTAAATGAAATCATTTTATGTTCTAGGTCCTCATGGATGCATCTTTATAATCTCAACAATTATTAACTATTGCAGCCCTTCATTCCGAAGGGTTTCGTAAAACGTCAAATAGAATCAACATGATTCAAAATAATTGTTTTACTTATCAGATGAGCATTTGCCACAGTGTGAACGGTAGCATAAAAGACAATGTTTTTATTCCGTGGAATGGAGATCATCTAGGTCTCTGAGAGGTTCGTGTGATGAAGTATACATGTAAATATAGGTGCGCATTGTTCGAGTTGACAGTGCACATAGTTAGCAAGTCAGTTGAATCTTGTTTCATTGTGATGTGACGCTCGTTCGCGGAAGTTCTGCGTTTAGACGGCTCGCTGCTGTCTCCGAACGCGTTCCGACACTCGTTCTTAATGTCGCAAATTCCATCCAATTCTCCGCGAACTTTCGCGAGTGATTGTTCGTGCGCAACAGCCGCATACCCCGTTCCTTGACGCGTTGCGATTACTGTATTTAGTGGAACATCACTTCGCCTTCACGGTTCTGGAAAACCTAGCACAACACCGTTCGCGATCAGCGTTCACGGCTCCCTTATTTCCTTCCTGTTCTTCCGCCTTTCGCTTGGAAAATCAGGAAAAACCAGGAATCACATCATAAAGGGTTAAAACAACTACTGCTCAGTGCCAAATTGATAAAGAAAACAACGCAAATTATATACAATTCTTCATTCAAATTTTTCACTATTACGGTAGAGGTCTTGGCGACAGTTACGGAGAGACTACTCTACCGAAATAAGGCTCCGTTCAATTCCTTCAGGTGTACTGTTTTAGATACCGTTCTCTCA
Organism: Agapostemon virescens; assembly: GCA_028453745.1. NCBI lineage: Eukaryota > Metazoa > Arthropoda > Insecta > Hymenoptera > Halictidae > Agapostemon > Agapostemon virescens. Next base: position 8,192,021 of record CM052095.1, on the reverse strand, counting down.
AATCTATCATATTTCTTTATATTTATAATTATTTTATTTCTCTTTATTTCTTATATTTATATTTCTGTATATTTCCTATTATTATATTTCTTTATATTTTTAATTATTATATTTCTTTCGTTTAGCATAAAAATTGGACGCAACAACCTCGAAACAACTGTATGGAGCATTAAAATTCACTAGCATACACTGTCTCATAAAAATGACAAAATATAATTTATTTAGAATTTCTGCAATTTTTATTACAATATTCGATTGAATAAATAAATCGATTCCTAGGAAGGCAACTTTCTAACTTCAATAATAGAGTAATAGAAAATCTAAAAAGGGTAATTTGACCAACTATGGTAGATTCAGTGATAAGTGAACGATACGTACATCGACAATTCATCGATTGTAGTCGAAAAAATTGCGAGTCCTCGAGTTTCCGCGTCGATAAACGTTTCGGGGCTGAGGCATGCGGCGACAAAGCTAGTTTTCTCTCCGGCGAGCCCTCCGCGCGACCCATAATGCATTCCTGTTTCAAAGTTTCGCTCCGTTTTCCGGCCGAGCCGCGATCAACGCTTTCCCAACTTTTCCACCGAGTTTCCCCCGCTTCCTTCCCGGCGTACATCCGTTTCGGATGTTCATTTTCTCCGCGGCCACTCCATTACGTTCCATTACCGGCGCTCAAAAAGCGCCGGTCAGCCGATCGTTCGCTGCCACCCTCTCCCATTGGTCTTACTCCCTCAATTTTTCCCTTTATCTCTCAATCTCCCTTTCTCTCTCTCCCTCCCATTGCTCCGACCAAGATACACTTTGTTAAACAATTTCTCTAAGCGATTTTAATCGATTCGGACGATTTCCAATCGTTTTGTTCGAAAGAATTGAAAACATTTTCAAAAGTCACTGAAATCGGCAGGTCGCTTGTAAATAATTATCTAACATGGGCATCTTTGCCATGTCAACCATTCCTCTAGCTTTTACAATTCCCAAGACGTTCGAGCACATATAATTCCCACCCCTGACATGGAGGGTTCGTTAACCCCTTGACCTACGATTTATTTTCTGATAATATATTTTTCTTATATATTTTTCTATAATAGTTACCGCGTGCGTAGCTATTCTCCATCGATTGTATACGATCAGAGATTAAATAGAATGTTATTTCGGTTTAATGAAAATTCAGGAAACATCGAAACTGTTCGAAATCTTGATCACGAGTCTGACTCGTAGTTAGGGCAAGGGGTTAACAATAATTCCTTTAGAAGGTTTCTGAAAGGATGCCCTTTAAATGATTAGCTGCGATTGACAAGTACAATTGTCACGCAGAAATGACAATATTTTGTGTAATTAGCTATTGTGGTCTTAGCAAGAAGTAAAATATACTCGTAAAGGGGATAGCTGGGTAAAATGCTCAAAAATGCACTTCAGTCAATTTAAGGGGCTCCTAATACGATAGTGACGTCCATAGACCATAATCTGTGTTTTATGATGTTCATAGAGTTATGTGAGTATATACAGCGACTATTGGACGACTGTGTCCTGGATTACTGGAGATCCTACGTTCGGTTATCAGTTTGTAGAGTCACTCTATGTATTGCAAGCGCAGTGAAATCGCGAACTTCGAGCGATAAAGCTCACGACTGGCGAAAGTCTTTAACGATCCCCCCCACCCCTTTCGTTATAAGAAAAAAGGAAAGTTTCACTTTGCCCGCGGAGTAAGTAAACCGCTAACGAACGACACGGTTCCATTACAAGTTCTCGCTCAGCCAAAAAGGAAACAGGAACGTTATATTAGCGAGGAACTTGTAGCACTATCTCTGTTTATCATCGTTAGGAGTACTTGCGAACAGCCCCATGGGTACACTTTCCGCCAGATTTGTTGCCAGCGAATCGCTATCAGCGACTTAGATTCCTGTTCGCTTGCCGATTGTGAGCGTTAACTTCACAGAAACTGTGGACATATTTTGCGAAAATCGTTTGCTCGCTGGAATTTCGGAAAATAATTATTAATAATAAACATAGCGACCAGTAAAATTGACTAGTGTATAGTGTCTTGTAAAAATGAGAAGGATTCATTTATTTGGAGTTTCCACAATTTTTATTACAATTTATGAAGACAATTTATTGAACAATTATTGAAATTGCAAAATTGTCCTCAGAGGAGTTTCTTTCATCAATCATACAACGTAGTAAAATGTCTAACGTTTTTATTAAAATATTATTAAATAGTATAAGATTACTAAATATATTAATATAGTATTTAACAGTATTAGACTATTAAATACATTAAAATAATATTAAATAGTATTTGACTGTTAAATACATTTAAATATTGTTAGACAGTATGTGAATATTATATACATTAAAATAGTATTAAATAGCATTAGACTATTAAATATATTAAAATGGTATTTGACTACTGAATATATAAAAATATATTAAATATGTAACTAAACATGATGGACAACTTTACAAATCATATATTGCAATAAAAATCCGACGAAATTTAAATAAATGAAATCTTGCCATTTTGATAAGGCAATATGGTCTAGCTAATTACGATGCTTGTCAATTTAATGCTGTTCCATGTAAATTCGCGACACACTGGAACCTCTATTATCCGAACCGCTGGTAACTGAATGCTCAATCCCAATCTTCCGGCTTAAGTAGTTCAATCTAAGGCGATCAATATACAACAGAATTCACTGTACTAATCAGTAAGGATTGAATCTGTCATTGCAGGAAGGTATAATTGTTCTATTATCCTATCAACACGCACGTTCCATTAATTAGTTTGGATAACTGAGGTTCTACCGTTTCCTGAACGTAGCAAGTGAATATGGTCGGAATCGTATTGCGTTCGGTATCATTTTAATCAGAAAAATGTCGCAAGTATGTTCGCCAAAGTTTCATACAAAAAATAATTGAAAACAAAAAAGTTTCATCATGGAATTAGGAAGTTCTATAATCAATGCTGAAGATAAAATTCAAAGCACGCGATATTAGTGTACAATAGAATAGAATTGTTTAATGTATCAGTAAAACATTAGTAAACAATTTTTAAAGTTACAATGTTATTATAAATAATTATTTGGTACATTCATGTAAATAATGGAGAACGTATACATTTTATAAAAATCAGAACAAGAAATAGATTGAAATTGCTTTAAAAGAAATTTTAATGAAAGGAATTCCTGGTTTTACTCAGGAAGTCACAAATACGATGTAATTTATAGTAATAGAAGTATGGTTAATCGCAAGAATCTTCCCCGAAGTAAAGGGAAAAAGAGAAATCAGTTTTCCGCGGTTTTTACGGCGCGCAAAAAGTTTCAAATTACTTTAACCTCTGGCAGAAGTTTACCTCCGCCAACGAAAGTCTACACTCTCGATACAGTTAATTTAAGATTCAACACATTTCCGTGTACACCACGGTTAATAATCTTTATACCAAGCAAACCATTGAATACATTCAACCAAGTTATTTATGAATCAAATGAATTTTCTCGGTCAACTACGATATCTTGGAATTTATAATTAGCACCTGCAGTGGAATCCCTTATCTACCAATTAACGAAAGCACAAAAGGGCTACGACGCAGAAATTTTCGAAACTAATATTTAAAACAGGCACTCCACTTTTATTTGCATACCTATTGGCTCTATAATTATTAATTTCTTCGTTCCTTTGTAAAGTCTGCACTGAACGTGTCGCATTCTGGGGCAGACACTCGACGATTTTCGAAATATTTGTAATTCGTTTGTGTTCTTTCGCAGAACAACGTCTCAACACTTTCTCTGTCCTATTTACTTTCTCTGAATTATTTGTCCAAGTGAAAAATCAATTTGTACGTTAATATATTCATTACAACAAAGTTGAGGTCTGCAACTGTAACTTGTAACCAGCGAATTCGCGCGAGTCTGGTTAAAATCGTCGCAATCTACTCAACGTGAAAGGTCTTAATTACTTTCTCTGAATTATTTGTCCAAGTCATAAATCAATTTGTACGTTAATATATTCATTACAACAAAGTTGAGGTCTGCAACTGTAACTTGTAACGAGCGAATTCTCGCGAGTCTGGTTAAAATCGACGCAATCTACTCAACGTGAAAGGTACGCATCGCTCGGTTCTACCACGCGATCCAATTGTCCAATATTAATTTGGCAGGCAATGCACAGGCAATTTTAAAAGTAGACGCGTTCGCTTTACGCAGAATTTAGGCTTCGCAACCCTAAGTGGGATCTCATTCGATACCGTGAAAATTACACCGGACAAAATAGTTGTAACATGATTTCCTAGCACGGTTTGCAGAAGACAAGCATAACATCCTTCGATTTGTGTTTTAAGGAACTTCAATTCTATTCCTCTTTGTCCAACGATTAATCGTTTCGACTTGCACAATTTTTGCATTAAATCATGTCTAGAATACGAGACTACGAACAGCCTAATAATTTTGCAAGTCTGCATCGTGTAGCAGTACCAGATTGAATTGTTCAAAACTGTTGCATCATTCGCGCTTCGAAACTGCTGGCGAGATTAGCAAAAACATCGATTAATTACACCGAAGAAATCGCGCATTGGTAAATATTGTACCGCGGGATTCGGTGTAATTCGCGAGGAAATCAGGAAATTGATTGCAGCCAGGTAAATATTGCCGTGTACTGCCTTCAGGTAGATAGATACTGAACTTTCGGTAGCGAACCGGTCCGCAAATATTTCCACTTCCCCGGCGCGGCGGTTCGGTGCTTATACGGGGAACCTAGCCCTTGTTTACACACCATTATTCCAACGTTGAACGCCTTACGGATCTCTTCGCGGCTGCAAACTGTGCGGTCGTTACGGCAGATCCAGCTGATACGATGAATTGATTGTCCGAGCCACGATTTCATTGAAAACTGATAAATCACCACGGCGTTAACACAAGCGACGCCGGCTTCTAATTTACGGAAAGTCGGGAACGATGTGGAGCAGCGATTGAAGACAGTTAGAGTGAGTAACTTTAATATTCAGACACTATAAAATTTTCACTTTGTCTGAAAAATCTGATATTCAACTACTAACCTTCTGTAGCAGATTTTCCTATTACAGGCTCTCGAAAAATCAAAGATTTTTCACTATTTCCATCAATTGCGTAGCGTTTATGAATTTTTGTACTCGAGGTCACGAGAAGGTCACAGAAATGTAAGTGGTTCGATGCATCTTGACCACAGCAATCGTATCACGATGGTAAAAATATGTAGTTCCAATTAAACACATTCGAAACACTTCGAAATCTCGAAAAATGGAAACTTGACAATACTTTATACCCCTTCACAGTATTTATACCTTATAAACAAAATAATAGTCTTCTGTGTCACAAAAATCATTGAATCATAGTTTTTCTATTATTTTTGTCAACTGCCTAGTGGTTAGGAATTTTTCTACTACAGATCACACGAAGATTAGGATATCGTAGATGTTTGCATACGTCTTAAAGGGTGCCATTCTTTCTAAATAAATGCCCAATTGAAAAATAAGCGAGATATTCATGTTACGAATCGTGCAGATCTTTTTCGCATAGATCGTAGCGCTACCGAATCCTCGTCTGCGCAGTCGTAGGTAAACTTCGGCAACTGACAGTGTTTCAAAGGGAATGTAATCCCGTTACCAGGCTCCGCAACTCCCGCTGTCCGAAAGTAGATTGTTCCCCGAGTAGAAACTCCGGGATCGTACAATAACAATTATCAAGATCATTCGCGTAAGCTCGCGGCATCCAGCCCGGGAATAAAAGACGTAGTTCAAGCCGGTGGGGAATTCAAGTCGAAGAAGCAATCTCGCGTAATCAAAGTCGTGTTCGACGCCGTGGCTTAACTTGAAACCGGTATAAACCAATCCCAGGTGTTCAATTGGCAACGGGCCAGGATTTAAGCGTGGCTTAAATTCCGCGCGACGGCCACGGAACTGGGGCAGATTCAGATTAGAATTAACTAATTGTTACGTAGGGGGTTGTAATTAGCCGCGTGTGCTTCCTGCGTACTAACGTTTAATTAAAATCCTATGCTAATCAATCGGCTGCGATGGCTCGCTTTCGAGCTACTGCTTTCGCTGGACGATCTGCGAAACGAAAGTCGGCCATTAACGACTTTCGCCACACTGACGCACCATCCGCGCGCTTATGGTTCCTAGGGAGAGCTTCGAACGATCTACGCCGACTGCCATATATGCATTATTATTATTTTATATTATACTATATTATTTTGACGGTTGTTCATATGGAGTCGCCATAATGAAAAATTTATTTCTTGGCGAACAACCCTTAACCCGTTGGCCTACGATTTATTTTACAATAACGGTACTAGATTTTCTTTATCCTCCGCGGAAAAACAAACAGATAAGGCAAATTTGTAAATTTAATTTGTAAATTAAAAATTAAGGAAATACATGTTTAGAAGATTCAGTTCGAAATCTTGATCATGAGTCTAACTCGTTGTTATAGGGCAAGGGGTTAAGAAAATAATAGAAGTTAGAGGTCACGGATCTCTTCTACTGACAGACAATCAAGAACAGTCCAAGTTTGCCTGTCGATCGGACAGGACAGCAAATTGATCGCATTTATCCAAATTGTACTTTTATTATATGTACTATAATTTTATTTTATGTAACCACGTCTAATATATATATTTTTTCTCGCGTTATGCTAAAGCCCTCCCTGTCTTTACTAATTTATAACGACGTCTACTTAGTCTGGGATCCCACAAATGTATTATATGAATTATTTTGGAGCGCTGAAAAATGCACGAGCTATAGAAGCGCATTGAGCGAGGGTAGCGCCATACGAAAAATATTAAAAAATAATGTGAATGACAGAGAATACTTAGAGTCAAAAGACACAAGTGCGAACACCGGACAGTCTTAACGAAAGTGTTAAGAAAAATCACGAATCGGGCGGAGGAGGTGGGCAAGTTGGAATTACTCCGATCTTCGTGATCTTAATCACGGAAATTCCGTCGTGCTCTAAAGGTTGGGGCTTCGAGATAGCTCTGGTGAAATACTTTAGAATGTTACTCGGGATTATATCCGCAGACTCCTCGATCTCCGGCATTAAGACTATTGAATATAGAGTGGACAAAGTTATCCGAGTTGAAACTGAACTAAGCCGAAAGTTTCGAGCTCCCGCGGATCGGGATTCTCTTTGACGAGTCTTAAACTCGCGGTATCTGGTCCTCGCCCGGCGCATTCAGAGAGGCCATTCGACGGGGAGAGTGTTCCTTCGAGCACATGCTCGTCGAAAACGGCGCCGGTTACCCTTCTGGAATATGGCGTGCGTCTCCCTATGGGGACAATAAAATCTCGGTTCGAAACTCACGAATCACGTTCAGATGAACGATGTGGCTGATAGGCGTCGGCGTGGAGACCTGGCACTCGTAGAACCCGCTGTCCCGGATCTGCGGGTACTTGATTTGAAGCATCCAGTTGTCCGCGAGCGCGGCGTGGGACACTCGAAATCGTTGATCGTTCGTGTACGTGTACGTACCGACCGTCAGCAAGTGAGTGTCCCTGTGCCGTATCCAGGACACTTGCAACGGCATCTGCAACAGGAAAATATTCGATACATTATACAACCATCGATCCATCGAGTCATCGAGACGGCCCGCTCTCGACGCGAGCGAGCCCTCTAAGAGGATTAACCAGTTGGACGTCTGGTAACCGGCTGAAACGCAGTTCTTTTCTGGATGTTCAACGTTAAAGCCTAGAAACTCAGTAGTTTTCAACTGACACCATTTAGCTTACCGATTTCATCATTTCATCGTACAATATGGACGCCGTTGTAACAGCCATTTTTTCCCTTAGAATAGTAACTCTCTATGGGGACGTGTCACATGTTAATGATTTTGTTTTTTTATTAGATAACGTGTACGTCTAAATTATATTCAGACAACCTGAAATGTGCCCGTAATTATGAAAGTGGTCCAAGTCATATATTTCTTGTTTCAAGATATTTAATGAATTGCATTTGAATAAATTAAAAAATATTTTTACATTATGCGAGATTTTAATTTATAATTTTATTAGTCTTGGTTAATGGAAATTTATTATGAATATGAAATTTTGTGTGGATTTCTTCTCAATGCTTATTCCTCTACTGTGAAAATCCTAATGAGTAGAATTATCATCGAAGTTACTTACAAAAGGACTTACTCCATCTGATAATAGAAAAATCATTTATGATTTCATAATCGATTTTCTTATTTATTTTGTTACTTCGTTATTGTTTAGTAAATTGCCTTTCGTTCTCTGCCAGTCAACAGTAGATTAAATATTAAATACAATTAATTACACTGCGCTATTTCAGTCCGCGTTAAATCATTCAGTTATGTCCTCAAAACATCGACATTATTTTTAAAAGCAACTAGAAATATTTCAAATATAAAAGTTCTGCGACTGACCCGTGTGCAAACACGATTACCTGCCGTTTCTGAAGGTGTGTGCTATCAAAAAATGCAGGAGTTGCTGTAACACAATGCTCGACTCGCCCAAAAATAAAATTCGTCGACGACCCTCGCCCGATCGAGCGTAAAAAGAAAACCGGAGAAGGTAAAGAAAGGCGCGAAACTTAAAACCATGGTCGAGGGGATCGTGGAACCAGCCCCTAAACGTCGTCTCCAGCGTTTCGCTAATTGCCAGCACAACACACAAACGAGCTACTTCTAATTACGCAGTCCTGCTTAATGGGAAACCCTTAACGAGGGACAAAAGAATCGGTCTACGAGTCTCCGTAAACTGCGCGCGCTCCTCGCGCCATGAAACTCATTTAAATCTTTCCACGTTATCGTACCCCTGTTTTCGTTTATTGTCCCACCACCTCCGTCCATGGGGTCTCGCGCGAGACAAGGTTAAACATTCACCACCCCTTAGGCTCGCTTTCTCAAAGTTTCATCGCGACAAACTTGAGTGTTCTCCACGTATCGCAAAATCAATTTCCAAACGCTTGACAAATACACCAAAAAATAGGTAAGCAATTTTAATTCTTAAACTGAGACATTTTTTTATCCTAGAATAATTCTATTGTACATGGCTCATTTCCTGTCGTGCATATAAAATTTCTTACTATTAATCGTACGTGCAACACTTGAATTTTAGGGCAATGCAAAAGCTGTTTTAAATAATAGTAAGGGAATTTTTAGTGTCGCCTCAGAGACGCCATTGGAGGGCTAAGGGTTACTATACAGTGGTTCACGAAAGTATTCGGACACTCTCTAAATTTAAGACCTTGAGCAATTATAGCTACTGAATTTATGATAAATACAAGTAACATCGTAGAAGTTTAAAAAATGGAAGTTTAGATATTGTACTATCATATTTAAATTTTGATATGTTTCTTTTATCAATCACTTTAAATGACCATGAGTAATTGTAATTACAATTGTAGCCACTGAATTCATAGTAAACAAGACTATCATCGCAGAAGTTTAAAAAATGGTGGTCAGAGTTAGATACTGTGCTTTCTTATTTAACATTTCCATTTTCCTCTGTCATTGTTCTTAAATAATCCCAAACAATTTTACAGTCACGCAATTCTTAACGAAGGGAGTTAAACTATGGGAGTTCAAAAAGGAACAGCCTCTCTGAAAATAAATGAATGCCACGCTATCAGAAAACAATTACCAAAACATTGCAATCTATGTAAAAAATAAAAACGACTTCCCTATCACCAAAGCGACTCCACCTAGTAAAGAAAGATTAACACTACGGTACGTGTTGTCCCACGCAGCCATTTTCACGAAAACTTTTCCACAGTTAGTACATTTCCAGAATTATTCTAGGTGGCAATAGTTAGCGCCTCGCCCAGCGAAAGCACGCTTGCGATGTGCAAAAGTTATTTTTGTAATTGCGAACGGCGTCGACCGATCGCAAAAGAGAGTCGGCTCGCAGGGAATCGCCAGACGCGGTTTTCCTTTTTCCTTCTTTTTTTTTCCACCTAACTGAAGCTCGTTCAACAGTCGCGACGGCTGGCTGAAAAAGTACGGCTGGAAGTTAATAACGTTTCCTATTTATGCTAAGAGCGACGCGTGAATTTAAAGGGGGACCCGGCTGCTGCGCGCTTTGGCAGCGGCCGACAGGGGCTGCGTCGGCGTCGGCGTCGGCGCCGCCACTTGTAATCCTCTATTAAAAATTAATTGAAACGCTTTCCATAATGCAGGCAGATTTGAATTTTCATGCGCGAGCCGCAGGACTGCAAATTTCAAGGGTATACAGACGTTCCCCGGGTTCTCCACTTGGATTTCGCTCCCGGTTCCTAGCGTAGTGGAAAATTAATAGAGCCGCTTTGCATATCGCGGGGAAGTTAGCGCGCCAGATAAAACGCCTCGTGACGCGATAATTGGACATACCGCGTTTAGCGACGTGTAAATATTTGCTACCTTTGTAACGACTGACACGCATCTCCCGTGGAAAATGTCCGAGTGGACCGCAAACGGTCGAAAGCCGCGCCTCCGCTCGCCTACGAATCCTGGAAAACGCGCGGGAAAGTTGGAAAAATTATTTTCTCATTCTTACGTATCGTAGAAGGATCCTAGCTGAACTTATCGGTGGCATTAACATTTTTATACTCTTGCATTGTGACTTCATCTCCATAAAATGTTCTAAACAATGAAGATGCTATAGTCAGTGTAAAATGCAAACATAAAGCAATAATTACAAAAATTGTCTTCGTTTTTAAACAAATTTTAGCGTATACAAAAATTTTGCCTATTTCTTCAGACGTAATTCAAACTTCTTTAACAAATCTAAAGGTTCTTGCCTCTTCCATAAAATTTTCGAAGAAGTTACAATAACCGTAGCCGCAAGGAAAATGTTAGGGGATCGATCGAACGCCAATGAAAAATGACGAATCTTCAACCAATCAGCAAACGATACACAAAAGTCCATTGATTCTACTAAGAACGTTCTCGGCGTAGTTATGGCAGACCGAAGCAGGACGGTTCAATTCTACCGAATGCCAACACCATTAATATCGGAGTATCGCTAGCAAACCCGACGAGCGTTAAATTTTTCATTCTCCTTTAAAAATCCAAAAGGCCGCGCACTCGGGAAACATAGAAAGGCCAGGTTACGGCACGCGGAAAAAAAAGCCGGGGTAACGCGTAAAAAGGAAAATGGCGGAACAGAGGGCGAAGAAGAAGAGGTCAAAGGGAAACGCGAAGCGTGGCGGACGCGAGCGTAAAGACAGAGAAAATTTTTAACGTACCGGGAGATAACAAGCACGATAATGTACTCAGCGCGCGTGCATTAAATAACATGTCGGCCGTCGTCCAGAGCTAAACCCCTGTCGCGAGAGGCGACAGGTAGAGCAAGAGGAAGCGTGTTCCGGGCAGTCGATGTAAAATTTTACAAGTAAAAGCAAGGGCGCGGGGGAAAAACAGGGCGAGGGAAGAAGAGCGACTGCGAATCCCCCAAACTCTTCGCAAAACATAGTAATCCTCGTGAGGAGCTTATCGGAGGCGGTAAAGCGCGGCTTCCATTTATTTTCCATGGCGTCGCCGTCGCGTCGCCGTCGCGTCGACGAGGCCTAAACGCGACAGCCGTCGCCGGCCCGTTCCATCAACGGATAAAACAAACGCGCTTAAACTCACGCGAGCGGAAAGCGACCGAAAAAATGCTAATTTCGTTGTCGGAGCCGCGGACATCGCGTCCCACGGAATACGAGGCGTGTTTGGAGCACGTAGACCCGATTGTTACCAGCGACGTATGCGCGCAAGCCGAGCGAACCCGTGCTTCCCGTCGCGTTTACAAACGCGCGCCCTGTGCCACGTGTCCGAACAACATCGGTGCCGGATGGAATTTAAAAGATTTCGACGACTGCGATACAGCCACGATTTCGAACCTGTGCGAGTACAGCGTCGATGTTTATCCGAGTGTTTGCTGTAACTGGATTGCGCATCCTCCCGCGCCTTTCGTTTCCCTCTATTTTCATTCTCCGGGGACCGTTAACCCTTGATGGGGCCGTGTAAATTTTGAGTCACATGTTAAACCCTTGACGTATAAATAAAATGGAATTTGACGCGTCCGAAGCATTGTTATATGCTTGTTCAGAAACGGAACGTTTTTAATTCGAAAGTTAGTTATTAACCCTTTGCACTCGAAGCAACTTTAATTCTATAATTAACACGTTGAATGCCGAACGAATTTTGCGTACTTCAGACAAGTTTCATTTATTTCATTGATAAAATTGAATAATGTTATTAAAGAGAATTTTTAGTTACTGTATAATGTTAACTTCCACAATAATAAATCGATGCTGGATGCCATTAATTAAATGATAATTATTCTTAAGTGACGCCATGGTGTCGGTCATCGGTAACCACCGTGGCATTCAACGTGTTAAGAGATTTCTTTCATCGTCAACCATTTTGTATTCTGTGCAATCTGTTTTATACCGTGCACCTGATATTAAATATGTTTCCTTATACGACAGTTGAATTTTCAACGACTCATAGAATACAGACGAATTAATAATGTGACAACTGTTTTGAATATGGCATGACAATTTTTACTGGTGCTTCAGAGTCACCATTCGAGTGCAAAGGGTTAAATTAACAGTCTAATGGTCGCACGTTTACGCAGCCGAACGTTGCCAAGGGATGGTTATATTTTTGAAGAATTAATTTAGTTTAGAATTTTATAATTAATTATAAAACTATAATAATATAACGACAAATTTAATATTTTATATTTTTATATAAATATAGTTTATATTTTTATTTTTTTAGTGACTTTTAATTGAGTAATTAATAAATGGTGTACTGTTTGGTTTAGTAACTAGAAGGTGACAATAGTAACTTCGCCTTTTTCCACAATTGATGACAAATATGTCGAACGGTGTGGTAACTATTGACACAATGATTTTTAGTTGAGTAACCAATGGATGGTCTGGTAATTTCGCCATATTCACAATTAATACGAAATGTGTCAAATCGAAATGAGGGAGGGCTGAGGGTTAAACATTGAAACGATTAAACGTTAGCCGAGCCGTAATGCAAACCCCGCGTCTCTCAAAATGCAAAAATGTAACGCGCAGCACGCAATACACAAGTAGTAATGCAACCCGGTCTCTAATTACAATAATGATTGACGCGGCATGCCGGATAACAGCTGGAATATGTCGCGTTTTCAAATTACAATATTATTTGACCCACACGCGTAAGGATCGATCATTTTAATATTTCGACTACCGCTATTGCGCATGCGTGACTGCGTACAGCTTATCAGTCTTTTGTTAATTAATTGTCAATCATTATTATTGATCGCCACTGCGATTACAGCGTGGCGTCGTCGCGAAGATAAATATTCTCCAGCTTGACCAAACGTAAGATTCGAGTATGACGTTCTGCAACATGGTACTATACTCTTCATAATTCTAAATATTGAACGACCATATTTCATTATAGATAATACGATTTTAAACATTTCAATGTACCCCTAAAATATAGCAAAATATTTTATTGATGATGATATTTGGCTTTAACTGAACAGACAGCTTATAAAACTGACAAAAATAAATTGATTTGAGTATTATGCGATCGATATTAATAAATAAGTTATTCCACGTTAAACGTCCAATCATCAGTTAACCGACTGTTTCCAAATCGTTTATTTCATAGTTATTGAAATTGTAAAACTGCTTTTATGCAAATTGATTGATTGAATATTCTTCCTGGAGCTGACGTTACACTAAAAACGGTATATAGTTTAAATTAATTAATTCTTGTAATTTTGTGAAATTGTAAAAATGTTTTCATGCAAAGTAATTGATTGAATATTCTTCGTGGAGCAGATGTTACAGTAAAAACTGCGTGTAGTCTAAGTTAATTAATTCTTGTAATTTTGTGAGGCAATGGTCAATGCACCAGGTCTGCAAATACGAAACCGGAATTTGCCCATAAACGGCTCTAACGATTCATTGTAAATAAAGTTTCACGAGATAGAGGAATACACCTGGTGGGGCGGCAGGGTGTCGAGCGAAAGGAGTCACCCCAGTAGAGAAAGTATAAAATTTTTGCGACACACAGTGCAACTCATAGAGCGTGCAATATCGCCTTATAAGGGTCATCGAGAGCAACCGGACTGGCCAGGATTTCGTCGAACGCTGTACCCGCCAGGAGCCGAGCTTTTTCCCTCGGGAGAATCGACCCGTGGCTGATTCCCACCGGTCGAAAAATAACAGGCGCCCTGTCGCCTCGTTTCTTCCCGATATCGAATTCGAGCGTTTACCTGCGTCCTCGGAAAATCGCCGAGAGCGAGGAGTGCCTCGTTTACGCGGATCCGGTTGTCTGCCGACGTGGCAAGGATCGTTTTCCCGGGATCCGGGGATCGCTCTGTCGCGATCCTTATCGCATTTCCCGCAGAATTTTGCGAGGGAGCCGAATGCGAGTTGTCGTCGCCGAAATTCGAGACCGTTCCCGAGAAGATGCTCCCTGTCCGACGAGCACCGGCAACGATATCCGAGACGATAAGGCTGCCGGGGAAAGGGTGCAGATAAGGGACTCGATGCTTGGCACCCCCTCGAAAGAAAACGGTAGCTGGAAGTAGTCAAGATGACGCCGGCTGTCCGTAACTGTCTCGTGCTATTGCGGCCGAGAACCACCCTTCCCTCTCGCCGGTCTACGTTTATAGTTACGCAGCAGCCTCCCCGAATTCCCTGTAATCTTATTCGAATAAGGGCAAACTGCTCCTCCCGGATAAGGAACAGTTAGCTCCCTATCTGATAGCAACTACCACTTTCAGTAGTACTGAATAAGCTGAGCATGTGTTCATGGCCCCGGAACATTAGCTTCCTATTACTTCAGCTCTTTGTGCTATAGTCTTTCATAATACGAAGTCGAAAGAAATTATTTTAGGATCCCTGAATATGTGTGACTTGCAGTTAACAAGTACATGAACCGTCAATATCCTAACATCCAAGTAGCAAAACTTTGAAAGCATAGAGAGCCAGGTCACATCAGCAAAACTTTACCTTGTTAAATGCACTGCCAAACGTCCTACAATGCTCATTTGGAAAACCAAAGTCACGCCACGGCGGAAATTCTCTTTCAATGGACCCAGGAATTGAAATACACTCTTCCTACGAGTCTAGTTACTTGTAGCCAGACTTAGGAAAGAATCTGGGAACCTAAGTTTTCCAACCCATATTTATCCCCCTCAGAAAGTATCAGTTTGAGGGTTGGCGGATTTCCTCGATTTGCATATCTTCCATAATTCCATTCCGATCGACCTGAAAATTGCCATGGACTGTGACCGCGCGTATAGAAACGTGTAGACAAATTTAGAAAAGAATCGGAGACCCAAAAATTTTTCCCCATTTTTTCGCGATTTTCGACAGGGGGTGGTACGTCCCTTCACCATTTGGCAATATTTGGCAATCTTTGAAGACGTGCCCCGACCAAACTATCAGTGCTATCGACATGATTCAAACGGTAATTATAAAATATTATAACTGTCTAATCAGCAACACCTAACCGCGTTCAATGTTTCCGGATCCTGTTATACTCATTTGGGGCATCCCTAAGTCGTCCCGAGGCCTTAAACAAGCACTCGTTGTTCGTTTTAATAATGCCCGAAACGTAGCATCTAGATTTGCTTGGTAATGGCCGCGGTCTCGTTCCATGGATATTCAGATAATGCAGAGACCTAATTACCAGTATGAACAAGAAGCGTCAGCGGGAAGCTTTTTCGAGCCGATCGCCGGCGCACTCGAGGGTGTTCGTCGATTAAATGACGGTCCGATCCATAATTCATTTTTATTTCGATGCGGCTACAACGTGTCTCGGTGCATTTAGCCTTTGTGCGCGAAAGAACCGCAAAACGCTCGTGAAAATTAACAGCCGACTGCAATCGGCCGTTTAATGCTAGCAGAACGGAACGCAAAGTACGTGAATATCAAATTGTTTTGTGCCGTGGAACGTGATACCCGTTGACCCGTTCAATTAAAAATGCTCGGCTATACTAACCGACCCACTGATCAATTTTCTCAAATCGAGAAATTTCATATCTGACTTTGACGTCGCTTCTGTGCAACGAGAAAAGTATAACACATGGAAAATTGCCTTTAGAGAGGCGACCTTTCCTTTGCGTTCATTACTTTGGCTGTCGCACGTACGCGACGTTCATGATTCAATAACTCTTTGCTCTAGAAGCGATTCTAATTCCAAAACCAAGGCATTGCTTCGGACTTGGAATATAATTAAGTAAGTTCGTGCCGATTTACTCAGCGGGGATCGATTTAGTCTCAGCATACACGTTTCTTCGTCACTGTATACATACAACAATGCAACGCAGCCTCCAGTTAAACGCACACGACTCGACCGGGTAAATGAATTTTCGCGAAGCAGAAATCGTTTTTTGATTTTCGTCCGGATTTTTGCGAGAAATTAGCATGCATTGGTGGCCAGGACAAACAACCGTATTTCGAAATTGCCTCTATAAAATTCTATTAGAAGCGAAAGACGTTTGCATTGGCAGAACCGGCAACCGGGCCGGTATTAATTTTTCTTGGGGATAATTTCGCAAAAACCGTGACCCGCCTCCGCGGCGCGGGTCACAAAAGCCGGACAATGACCGGTCGCTCTATTTTTATTCTTCGCGAGCAACCGACAACGGGACTCGGGCAAATTTTCCTAAAAGATATCCACGGTTTCGGCCGTCGTTCGTCGATTTTCAGTCGATTTATCTCGGGACATCGTAACTGCCCCAAAGGTCGGCGGGAGTGCCGGTCTATTTATCCCATGGGATTGCACCCCTTTTCTCGTGCAATTTCGCCCCGGCAATCTCCATCCAGCTACGCTCGAATCGTCCGACAAAATAGTTTTTAGCTTCTTCTTGCTCCTGCTGTCGGCCCGTTACGTCCCCGTACCGTGTTCGAACGGCGCATACATCCTTCCGATGCTTCAATTGGACGGCACGCCGCGTCCCGTTGTCTCGTGTTTGTTTCGCATTCGTCCGGCTAATCTTGGAACCTGTTACGTGGCTGGAAAAAGAGCCGAGGGCCGAAAACAAAAAGTGGAGACAACCCGCGGCGGAGCACCATGTAAATTACTTTACCTTCCTAAATTCAGTTTAGCAAATTGGGTGCCGGCGGCCCGTTCCCTGCTCCTACTGGATGTTGTGTCCGGTTAACGGACTGCGTACGGACACCTCGAAAAATTTCGAATTAAAGGTAACGTCTGGGCAACCGACAGACACCGGGCTAATTGATTTAATCAAGCCTTGCCTAATTAATATGAAGCGGCCCTGTGAACGACGCTGTCCACGTTGGCGTGTCGGGTTAGGTTTCTATGCCGGGTCTTCTTTCTACGCTCGCAGATAAATTGATAACTGGACGCCCTTTCCATCAACCATCCCTATACGCATCGTCCTTAAGGGGCAATTCCTCCTTTTCTGCTCGGTAAAATATGTCGGTCGCTGGTACCATTCTCGCATTGCGTTCTTTTCGCCGTTTTACCCTCTATGGGCCGAATTTTTTCATCGTCAAAAATGTTACGAAAGAGAAAAAGGAAATTTACGTTTCTTGTACAGCTGCATTTGCTTCACTGCTGAAATATTCGCTTAAAAATAATCATATTGCATTTTATCTAGAAAGAAAGGCGTCGCATTTATATTTGTTAGACTTTGTTTAAAATCTTAAAACCAACTTTAATTTACAGTTGATGCGTATGAATAATATTTTCCTTTTAGTTACTAAGAAAATAGTATGGCAAGAGATTAATAAACCGTTCAGTTTAAAAAGTAACAGGCAGATAGGGGTGAGTAAAATATGCGCGAGGCACAGTATTTAATTTATAGTGTTCAGAAAACATTAGATATATCCTGGTTTTAAAAATATTTATTAATGTCGATGCAATATATGCACGAGTGAAGTCCGAGTAGCATTGGCACGATATAAATACAATGGAGAATTATATGAATAATAGAGAAAGAGTTGAAATCTTTTCTAGCAGAATTTTCCAATTTACGAGAACAGTGAAAGAGTTAACCGCATCGTTAACGATTTTCTAAAGCGTTCGGTCGTGGCTACAGTGCTTAGGTATGCTCGGAAGCTTCATTAAGTCGTCTTAAGCTAATTTCTCCTTTGCACGTTTTGCTTTTCTTTGATAACCTCGGTCCCCGGTGCCGAGAATGTACTCTTCCTCCCGCGTAGATAATTTAAAAAAACGGCCATTATTAACAAGATAATGTGATTCTCAAAATTACGAGGGAAGACTTAAACGGGTTTTTATACGGGCCAAGGAATGCATTTTATCTTCGACGCTAACAAATTTTATTCGGCAATGTTTCTTCAGCCTTTGCGTCATTTATTTTCATTGATCGTAAGGGTTACATCAATATTTCGCGCAAAGTTTTAGAATTTTGAAATCGCGAAAATTTTCCTTTGCAATCCTTTAAATTATAAAAATTTTCATCCCTGAAATTTTCATTGGGAGACTTCGAATGAATTTCTTCGTTGAAGAAATAGACATTGCAATAAAAATATGATTAACACTTTAACTGCCCAACTAACGACCAGAAAAATCCCACAAAATCAATGTAATTTGTTTAACGAAGCAACAATTGAAAATTTAAAATGTATGACACAAAGTTATCCTAAAATCCTCTTCTATTCTCCAGATCGCAATTAAATTTACTGCAACCGATATATTAATGTAGAAATTTATTTTTCAACGTGGACAAACAATTCTGTCGTTCGTATATGGGTGACATGGCAGTCAAAGTGTTAAGCTTGAATAGATGCAATCTCGTCACTAATGAAAAACAATACACATCAGTCGCATTTATTATTCTGCAATCTTAGTGTCAAAAGAAAATAACGTTTTTCTCCGACATTTTCCCCTAACACAAAAATTCAACGAGATATTCGAGATGTTGAGCTGGAACACCCTGTACACAGCCGTGCAGCATTACAAACAATCGAAACAACGAAAAATGCGTCGTTCTGTTGACGATGAACTGCAAAAAGAGAAAAGGTAAATATTTATCTAGCAATCAACCATGCTTTGAAAATATTTGTTTAACGCTTTCGTATCGAGGCGTTTTATTTGATGAAATCGTTTTACTGAATTTTTTTTTTTCGACCAGCCTCCTCTCGGCCTTGTTAAAAGCGGCATTCACTGTGACGCGTAATTAATTGGCATTTCGAACGGATGTACAGACAGTTCGTAAAGAACGATTCCGCTCGCGCAGTGACGGGCCGTGCTGCATTAACTCGCGTCGCGATGTCCGTTCTCCCCAAAGCCGGTAATAAAATCGTAATGGTTATACGACATTTATGGATTTCCATATTTTCGCCGAGTCCGCGATCTCCGAAGGGCACCATCCCCGCCTTATCCTTTTGTCGCTCGGATCACCGTTTGTTGATTTATAATGGCCAATATCGAGCAGCATCGATGAAGAAATATTGATTTTCGTTACAGCGAAATCGCATTCTACGATAAATGGGCTTCTTCCTATCAAGCTGTTCATTCGAACGATTGCGTGGCCGAGCCCCAAGGAGATTCATCGGAATCGAATCAAGGCGCCAAAGCGACAAACTGTAGCGAGACTGCATCGAAATACGATTATTGCGGACACTTATCGGTCCGCGGAAATGAAGTATCGAAAAATACGCAGTCAAAGAGTTTCCCCCGAACATATTTGCGAACATTACTTTTGTCATCGTACGGCCGACAAAAGCAGCATTAAATTGATCTTTCGTTCGTCCGAATATTTTAATTCGCCATTTATTATTGGCAAATTGTGGATACTTTGCCACGTACGCGCAACGAACGAGCAGGGGTTGTAAATCATAGTTATGATGGCTTGCGCATCATAATTTTAAATAATTTTATTAATATTTATTATTTTTTTATGTATATAAATTTAATAAAAATAAATAAATTTATTATTTAATAAATTATGGTCGACGCTGGCTGTCTTGCCTCGCAGAAATTCCTCAGTTTCATTTTGGCCATTGTGTCCACGGAACGAAGCGGTACCCGACGGAACGCCGGCGTAAAAATTGTGGAAATCGCCACTTTCGTTGCTGCAGGTGTCTTCGATGAAGGGTACACTTTCATTTTAAGAGCGATGAATACTTCGAACGTCGCTATTGGACGACAATGTAAATTTTTCGCCGACGCTACGACGCGCAACGAACGACGAGGCGAGAACGCCACCGTTTAAGCGCAACGAAAGGGTTGCTGCATGAGCCTGGTATAGCAGATTAGCTTCTGGCTGCTATAAGCTTCCGATAACTATAACCATTTTGTACCGAGATCTTTAACCGCTTGCTTTGAGATTTATTTTACGGTTGCTGTGATTAGAATTTCTTCATAGTTTATAATTTGCTTAATACAGAAAATTTAAAACCATTTTATGACTGTATGTTCTCCAGTGGATGTTCATTAAGAATAACCTAATTGAATATTATGTCGATTCAATGGATTATTAATATCATACATGTATTTAGACTCTGTTGACTCAGAAAATGATTTATCACAATCTCTAATATGTATCTTGTAAGAACGTCAATTTTTCTAAAATAATGTACCACAATCTTTGGTTTGAAACTCTTAGAAACAATTTCACTTTTTAAAAAGTAATTCATTCTTGCCTAAATTGTATAAAATTGAAAGTAGGAAAATTATGTTGCAAAGCGTAGTTATTTATTGATGTACTTAGGCTGTGATTATGTGCCGAGCTTATCTCTTAATGAATGGATTTTAGAGCATCCTTTTTGTTCTACGATCTTACGGCGAGACTGCAGGGAAATTAGGTCAGAATCTTCTTACAGAGAATTGGTTTACTATGAGCAATTCTCATTAAGTAATGTAATAAGTAGCGCCGGTAGCTCCCAGAGAATCTCTGGTACAGTAGTATTAAAACAATGCATGTTAATTAATGTTTAAGATCACTCGAACGTACTAATTCCTAGCAATAATAATAACGAGCAACAATAAGCTTTCGGAAGGATCCTTTTCGCGGTTTCGAGAAAATTACCTCGAGTTTAATATGGCTGTACTGCGAGTCTATGGGTTTCTACATGAAATGTGATTGATGGTGAGCAAAATTATACCAAATACTAACAGAGACTATTATTTACAGTTAGAATGCGAATTCCATACCTTGACCAGTGATTAAAGTTTCTTAGAAGGAGAAAGTTTATATTTATAAAATATTTATAATTTTTAGAACTCTCTTTTTAGAACCTTTGTTGACTCCATCTTGTAGTGCATGGGGTTTATAATTTCCTGGTTGAAAGAGAAATACTTTTATTGTTATTTAACCCTGGAAATACTAGGCATTGAATTGTACTAATTTACATTGCTTTATAATTACGATAAGATTGCATTTATTAAGAATTCCCACAATTTTTATGTTAATTTTTGCTTCAGTGAAGTTCAGAAGAAAAGTTTTATTTTTATAATTTTAGTAAATAGTATAATAATTGGCAGTGAGTTATTTTGAACCCTCTGTACTGGTGTTAACGAAGGTGTGAATGTAAAGAAAAATTATGACAGATTTATTAGAAGCAATTTTTCAAATGTTCAGCGTCCGAGTACTTCGTGGATTCACTTTATTAAAGATACGTAGCATTAAATGAAACGTGAAATATTGAAGGCTCAAGGTTGCTTCTCCCACTTCATCGTTCCAACAAGAGAACTTCGGCAACCCGAAAAATTCAATCTTCTCGAAACTTCGCAGATTTATGAGGTTCCTCGAGGGAAGATCGTCATAGTGAAAACATCCCTTGAATGGAAATATGTGTTATGCTACGTGCCTGTATATCTTGGAAACAATAATGGATACAAAAACAGTGATTTTTGCAGATAATAAGACAGTACTACTGAATTAGCAACAATCTTCGTATTTATAAATAAAATTGACTACAAACTTCGTCGTGAATAATGTTAAACATTTTAATTGTTCTTGGATAAACGATTGGTTGGTAATTTGAACTGATACAATTTATTAATGACACACAGCTCTCTATAATTCTGCTCTAGATTTTGTAGAGAAATTGTAGGACACGCGTGGAGTTGGAATCCTGACGCGTCTGACTATGTCCTGTTTGTTCTACTTGCAGCATATGCTAGTACAAAGTCTTGGTAAAAGTTTTGGCATATTGTTAGACCCCTTCAGATCTGATGGCAGACACTTTACGATGTTCCTACATCAACTAAGTACAATAATCCACAAATCCACCCTCTTAATAATAATACAAAATCATTATTTATTCTTAGGTCTGCGAAACGTATATTTCAAATTTTTATTACGAGTTGAAATAAATGTCTAAGGAATTGTCTTAAAAAATGTCGTTTTTAAATCTGAATGTAATTTCTATCGATCAGAATAATTTAATAATTTTATAATCAATCAGATTTAGTAAATCAATGCTCCCAGTTGCTCCAGAAAAATCGAGTCCGTTTGGTTCAGTTTGTAGAACGTTATTTCGATTTAAAGAGTTCCCGATTACTTTCGCGAATCACTGTGGTGTTCAAATACTGAACCACTTAAGATACAGTTGAACAATAGGAAACTTAATACACAGCCCTTTCAATTTCCTCCAGTTCAATACGATCTTCATTTCTGAATCAAGTTTCGGCGCTTTCGGCGTTTCTTGCGAAACACAGGGGAATTTGGTCACGATTCTATGAGAGAGGTGTTTAGGAAGTTCGTTCCGATCTTTGTACAGCAGGTGACAGAGAGAGAGAGAGAGAGAGAGAGAGAGAGAGGGAGAGGGAAAGAGAGAGGCAGGTTGGGAGTTGTTCGATTTATTCGTTTGAATGGCGCCTTCTCTGATTGCACGAACGACCAAACATTTCGCGAGAGGTGACTCGGTGACGTTTGAAACGGGAACTCAGTTTCGGAGGAAATTGAACGATCGATTTCTCCGGGAAATTCTTCGTGATCCCCCGTGCCTTCCGCGGCTTTCATTGTGCTCGGCGAGAGTCGGTCTGACCGCGAATTTTAATCGAAAATGTTTGCACCGGAGACTCCGGCCCAGCGCGAAATGCCAGCCAGAAGTTCCGCCCAGAAATATTCGTTGTTGTGCCCGTCTGCGGTTGTAATAATTGTTGGCCGGAAATAAATTGAAGAGCTGTAAGAGCCATGAAAATTATAGCCCATAGTTCGCCGAAATCAATTTACACCGTTTATTACAGGTTTAATCGCATTTCGGATACATTGTTCCTCATCCGTTGTTTGCAATGCCTCCGAACCCGCGTTGCAACTTGTTAATCCGTGTTACCATTGTTAGCTGTAAAGAGAATTACACGACTACAGTGTGGTGGACCCTTTGTACGCTTCCAAACTGAATTTTATATATAACAGCTCTGTCAACGTAGTTACCGTCGAACCGCATCGTTCACGCCATTTTCTTGTTTCGACATCTGATCAAGATTTTCAACCATACAAGTTTCATTCTACAAGTTTTTAATTCAGTTGAACATGTCGAATTCCTAAATGAGGATCCTTACAATTTCAATCATTGTGGAATAAAGTGTGTTCAGAATTGCCAATATATTTTGGTAATATTTTTTGGCATCCACAAATTGTCAGAGAGATGGGAAAAATGTATAGCTATCGATGGGTGATACTACAAATTAACCTTTTAATTCATTAATTTAAACCATTAATTAATTTCAAGTACCACATGAAATTTTTATACGATACGTACTGTGCAGATGAACAATAAGCAACCCCGTCGAAATACGTAAACGATATTTTAATTTAAATAATTCTGTGTCCGAACAGATTCGCAAAACTAATTTAATGTGGAAGACGGGTGTGATGATCGTGTTTTTCTACAAGCGAGTTTGTAAAACGAATTGAAAAACAGAGAAATTCCTTGTCCTGAAAAACTGGAAAGGTAAATACATTGTACCTGTGAATAGAACCGTTTTCGGAGAAAGTCGTCACCTGTGTAAACGTTGTCATATTTATGACCCATCCTTGAAGCCCAGTCGAAAACAATGGCATCGCGCCCGAATGAAAACATTTGAAACTCTCAAGGATAAGTAAATACAATTTCCATGACCCCTGCGCCAGTCTTACGCAGTCCCTTCCGATGGAAGGACGTCGCGACCGCGTTCTTGCATTATAATATCTTTTTAAATGTTCTTAAATATTATTAAATAAATTATCGTATCAGTATTTAGCGATAGGGCATTGAAAGTTCGTCGCCATCGAATAAGAATCAACCGATCAATTCACAATCATGCAGTCGATTTACAACTGAATGGTTGAGTTTACTGTTAATGATATACTTTATTTATTATTAAATTAGTTTTGCGAATCGTTCCTTGAATTTTGTTTGGACACAAAATTATTTAAATTAAAAATGTTACTTATTGTTTATCTTTACAGTATGTATCGTAAACACTGGGTATTAATTAATCTGTCGTAGCTGAAAATATGTGATTTCATTTTAACTAGTTTTATTGCTACACTTGTTCTAATTATGGATTATAATTTACAGATTAATACTGTCGCAAGAGAAGCAACAACACTGCACACAGTAAGTTTATTTAAATACTGGGTATTAACTTATCGGTCGCAGCAGGAAATACGTGTTTTCATTTTTACAAGTTTTATCGTTACACTTTTCAAAATTATAAATTACAATTTACCGATAAATCCTTTCGCGAAAGAAGCAGTAACACTGCACAGCAAATTTATTTAAATACTGGGTATTAACTTATCGGTCGCAGCTGGAAATACGTGTTTTCATTTTTACCTGTTTTATTATTATACTTGGTATAATTACAAATTGTAATTAACCGATAAATACTTTCGCAAATGAAGGAATAATACGTTACAGCAAATTCATTTAAATACTGGATCATAATTAAACTGTCGCAACTTAAAATACGTGTTTTCATTTTTATTACTGTTATTGTTATATTTTATATAGTAATGAATTATAATTAATGGATAAATACTTCCATGAAGTAAGTAATGACATCATATGTGGGGCAATCGATAACGGTTGAAACAACTGCAAAAGGAGGAAGGAATTCCAAATTAAAAGTAAATTAACCATGCAAAGTAAGATTTGTTGAATCTCTCATTTGTAAAAATATAATTAAGAAAACGTAAAATATAATAAAAATAAAATATATGAGGTTTTACTTTCGAGAACACAGAGATTCTAAATTTGTCTGTTCATGACTTACCAATTCTACTTAAACGTGCTAACCACGAGAAAATCGAGGATCTTCCAACTCGATTTTGTTAAAAGCAACACCTTTTCTGGACAAATTTCATTATATATTTCACATATTTTTTACGTAAACTCACCCCCATTTCAGTCCTACCATCAGTACATCGAGTCACCCTTGTATATGGGGGAGACAAATTTATTTTCCCGTAATACAAATTTATACAACTTATTCAGCATTCTTTGCGTTCATAACATAAACGAATAAATAGTATATAAAAATTGCAAAGACATTAAGACAAATTTACCGATATTATTCAATTTTAAACATTTTTGGCAAACTGGTGGTGTTAGCCCTTTGCACTCGAAATTGCTTTGCCTCGAAACCAGCACTTCTTCTGACCTAGGATATTCTCATTCCACATGATTTCTTTCATCTTATGCATACGGGATTTTTACTATTACTCGTTACAACAGTTACATTTTTCTGAATTTCTTAAATACAAGCACAACGATGTAAAAATCATTTTAAAAATTGTATGGCAATTTTTACTGGCGCCTCAGAGTCGCCGTTCGAGTGCAAATTAATTTGAGCTCATTAAAATGAACGGAAAGGCACAGACAATTTTTACATCACATAAAATCCGATAATCTAGTTATGGTAATTTCTAGAGCACGACAGGACTTCGCGAATATGAGATTCCGCGAATTTATCCGACGTCAAGAAATGACTCGGTGGAAACGCGCTAATGGGTTCTTGCACGCGTCTCTGTCTTTTTTTGCACCGTTCCATATGTCATAGCGTCGCTTATATATTTCTTTCCACCGTACGATTCCCATGCGTGTCGCCATTATGTTCGTTTCGCGCGTTCCGCTGAGCGCATACGTCACCGCGTCGCGACGGTACGGAGCGCATATAATTTACGGTACACGGTCAACGTAAGCTCCCATAGTTGACCCACCATAGGGTTCTGGTGTTGTGTACACCCGGGATCTGCTGGTAACATCTCTAACACCCTACGGTTTACTCTGGCTCTCCCCTACGGTTGCCCTTTGCATACCAATATTGTTGTTCTATGGGAACGATTTACGGCCGGCCATACATGTCGACTTTACGAGCCCCGAAAATCCAACAGGGAATCCTTCGGAGAACCTAAAAGGATTGCGCTAACTTTCGTCGAGCGGTATTAACCTCGCACCACTGCCAGCTAAATTCTTCAACGTCGATTTCTCATTCCGAACCAGCTGCTCGAATTACTAGAGCGATAAGTAGAACAGACAGAACGAACATGGAGACTAGACTCCATAAGCGAACGCATTCTCGGTGCAATTTCTGCGAGGCATCGAATGCAATTTCACTTACAGTGAGTAACTTTCATATTCGGACACTATACAATTTTTACTTTGTCGCATTTTAATTTTATTCACGATGGTGGAAAAAAAATTAATTCTAAATTACATTCCTACGTAATGTCTACTTAATAAAAGTATACATTTTATTATTCAATTTTTATTTCATATGCTATTTTAAACAAAACAATGTCTGATTTTAACGTTACAATAATATTGGGATACTTTTACAAAGTGATAGGTTTTGTACTAATTTTTACAAACGAAAAGTAATTCAATATGGTGTAGGATATTCTTCTTGACGAATCACCTCTTTTAATCGTTGAGGCATATTGCAAATTATTTTTTTCAAATATTCTGTACTAATATTATTCCATTCCTCTTTCAGTCGTTCTTTTAACATTTCTTTAGATGTTATTGCAGTTGTTCTAATTCGTCGGTCTAGTTCGGACATATTCGGACAGTTCGCAAATTATAATATTGTAATTAAAAAAGTATATATATTTTAACAAAAGTATATCGATTTTAGTACTTTGTTGGATTACTCTGTTGTTTAATTGCATGGCTCGAGCGTTTGGGCATATTAGATATTACTTTATTCAAATATTCTAGCGGGATACGTGACCATTCTTCACTCGATCGTAATTTTAATTCTTCCTTCGACCTTATCGGTGATTATAATCTTAATAAAATTTAAAACTGAAAACTGTGCAAATTTAAAGTTTTCACTTTCGATTCGAGGCTCCGTTCTACGCGAGGCACTTCGCGGTGAGGTCCGCCGTAGCGAAAGGGTTAACATCGATCTACGAGTGAATCGAAGTCGCGTGTCACTGGAATCATTTTATAATTATGGCTGGCTGGAAACGTGAATTTCCTCGATTTGACGAGACGCTCGCGACGACGTGCACCGAGCTTCGTGGTTGTTTAAGGTAGATTCCTTTTACGTCAGAACCGTTTTTTTCTGATATGCTTTGCATGGAACCTCTCAGAGAGAGAGATAGAGAGAGAGAGAGAGAGAGAGAGAGAGACGGGGCCGCGATGCCAGAGAAACAAAGGGAAAAGAAAATAAAGCAGAAAAGACGTGAAATGGAGCGGGGAAAGGAAGTGAAAAATGAAAACAGGTGCAGAGGGAATATACCGCAGAGGGGTTAGACGGGGGGATGGAGATCGAAACTGAAGAGACGAGCAGTCGAAAGAAAGAGAAACGGGCCATTAGATAGAGAGAACGGAGGGACGCGAAAGAATAGCGCGGAATAAGGGGAAGCGGTTGCAAAGAAAAGGGTAAAATTGTCTACGACTTGTGACACTTTTCCGGGACGCTGTTAGTATGCCGTGACACAAAACGGCACCGCGTATCCATTCAAACCTCTGCGAACGCGAACGAACAACATCTAGAAAGCTGCTGAGACCAGCAACATTGTTTGCACCAGCAACATCCGCTCCGTGGTCGAATCGAAATCATTTTTGTAGCCATTTGCAATTTATAATCGATTCTCTAAACGGTGCATTTATGCAGGTTATTACTAATTGCATTCAAGTGATTTTACTACTAGACGAGACTAGTAGAATAGCAATTTTAGGGCACTGTCAAAGGGTTCTAGTATTTTTAATTCACAGACAATTTATTTCTTAGGCTATACAATGTGAGACACCTAATTTTAGGAGGTTGGATAATTTCTAAATTATACGTTGCACGAAAAAGTCACTCCTGGAGATGTTACTTCCTTATAAATCTAGAAGTTTAGGAGATTCAAAGGCCCACTGCTTATTTGCACCGAATACAGAATTATAGACAAATTAACAAATCGTACAAATAATAAGGAGCAGCTTTAATTGGCGCATTAAAAGACATACAGTTCCGTTTAAAAAATCAACTTTCGTCTTGTATCATTTCTACGATTGACTTTCGCGTACAACATACATTTTAGAAGTGATTCGAGTCGATAAAAGTATGTACTTCTTCACCCTCTACAGCCAAAGAAATAAACTGAATAATTTCTGACGAATTTTACAATCTCGTAAATTAAAAATATTGAAACCTTTCGTTTTAATTGGTCCCTATTCAAGGGTGTCTAAAAATTCAGCAACTACCCGTTTTCATTCATTATTTCTACATATCACTTAGTAAGTCAATGCTTCTAGTCGTTCCACGAAAGTCAAGTTGTTTGGCTCAATTTTCAAAAAGTTAATTTAAATAGTGTCCGAATACTTTCGCGAGCCGCTGTACATCAGTCGCATTTATTACTGGCTAGTTGGACGACAGAAAGAAACGCATCGAGGAACGAAGGACATTTCAACCGACGCACATGCCAAAAAGGGTTAAATTGCGAGGCAAGGAGTGAAGCTAGTTCGAAAGTGGTGTTTCCGCCTGCAGAAAATCTTAACAACGATTTCCTAATCGCTCGTATGGTTCGACAGGCGATCGTTCGATACGAATGGATAGTATATTTCTCCGGTCCTCCATTTACGCCGACAGTGAACCGACCGTGCGCTCTTTCAGCCGAGGGAATAACGGAATTAACGGGGGAACGTTGTTCCATTAATCGGTGCGTGTTACATCACGCCGTGTCCGATGCGTTGGTCGAGTTTTCGAGGCGTGTGCACCTATGCAGACCGGCAGCTCCAAAGCAAAGGAATAATTCGTTTCACTTTGGAGCATGGTTCAGCGGTTGCTCCAGTTGGATTCTTGTGTGAGAATTATACTCGCGCCGCAGAGAGTTCCGCGCGGAAATTGTGGCGCGAGACGCGCGCGCGCGCGCGGACTTCGAGCACAGAAGAAGCGAATGAATAGCGGAATACACGGTCAGTTCCAAAAATTCAAACAAGGGAAAAGTTGCACTGAAAGGCCGCACTGTTCGCCGTAATTACAGGAATGAAACAATGCATCTTTTTCGCGAACAGCCGGGGAGACGGTGAAGCAACCGAGAGAAAGGACTTCGAATGCTGAACATTTCTGCAAGACTGTTCGCAAACGAGTCTCCCTTTGTAATGAACATAAGTTGAATCCGTTCTGAAATCGTATGATGTTTCTTCGTGTGTAGTCGGCCGAAGGAGTGTCGTTGTTTAATTTTTTAACAAAATGTTTCTGTAATTTAAATTAATAAGGGGAAAAATTATAAGCTGGAAGCATTTGAACATTCTCTGTAGGTTTTCAAAAAGAAAAATAATTATTTTGAAGTTTAAGGTGTTCATTGATATTAAGTTGTTTTATCTGGTCGAACGACTAGAGGATAACTGCAACAGTGGTGTAGTTAGCCTCAAATTTCAGTTTACACATGTACACGATAAGGGTAACGTGTTATATGCCTGTTTAAATTATTTATTTTATTTTATTAAATTACTGTGATTATATTTATTAGTAATGCAATTTAATTATTTGCAGGAGATGGCGTTAATGGTAAACTGAGGACGTGGTATTTAACAGGGCCTTACAACTTCCCTCTGCAAAAGGTAAGTGAAAATTATTGCGATTATATTTATTAAGTTTGAAATTTAATAGTTTACATCAGGTGGCATTTAACACGATTTTACTTCTCTCTGTAAAAGCTACCAACAAATTTCTCTGATTGCATTTATTAATCTTGCAGTTCAATGATTTCTAGCACATGGTATTAATGGTAAACTGAGGTGGTAGCATTTAACGCGACTTCACAACTTCCCTCTGAAAAAACTAGCACAAAATTACAATGATTACATGTATTAATCTTTAAATTTAATAGTTTGCATTCAACAGGTAGGCAGAAGGAAAACAGCTTCAGCAACACGACTACGTCATCCACTGGGCCTTACTGCGCGACCATCATGCTCCAAATATCCTGTATCACTGGTAGGATAATAATATAGCTGCTTTATCTTCTACACTCGCCAAAAGACAGTCAAATTAACAATTCCATCACAAAATTCTATATACACCATCCTTATCTACTTTCAAGGCCCACTAACTGATCTTATCAATTTTTCTCTCCTCTCACTAATACTTTTCAAAAATCGCAGAAGCCTTTATTGTACCTGTATTATCACTATGGAAGCATGGACAATTTTTCGGAAACGATTTTCAATTTATTGAAATATTTTCTGGCTCTATTGTGCGTTCGCGAGTCTCGCTAACCAGCCGTGTGTAAAAAACTGTGTATCGGCATATCAATCTTTATATTAGATACAATATTTGAGCAGCGGCTGGTTTCGTTCCCGATGCAGGTATAAAGATTACTAAGGGAAGATCTTCGAATGCACGAAATCGTTCTTTCGAATGATTCAAAGGTCCCAGTGTATGGACGTTTATGGGTCGCGATCCGATTTTCCAATTTATCGCGTGGACTGCTCCTTCGTGAATACATAGAATACATTCTCGACGATTCCGCGGACAAATATATATGTTCGGTAATCCGAGCTCGCCTTTTACGTTCAGAGTAATATCGTGTGTCGAAGGATGCTCTCCTTTCGTTTCATTCTTCTAGTTTTACCTTTTCTTATGAATCGTATCTTTTACCGCGAGACGGCTCAAGAATAACGGCCACTATTTTCCGAAATATTCAGTCCGCGAAAGTGCTGACGCGTTTTGAATACCATGCTCAATAAAAATCACACGGTTTGTGTGTTGAAATTTCCAGAGAAATTTCGTGTAACCGGTGTAGAAGACGTTCTTAATATTAAAGAAACCGAAGACTCGCTTTTACAAGTGTTCGGAAAATTCGGACGTCTCCGGAAACTTTGGGAAAATTTTCTTGTTAACAAAAGTATGTAAAAATTGGGAACGCTGAAGATTGGGGATGCCTCTTTGCAAAAACTATTTAAAAATTTATGACTGAAGTCTTTTTACTGTTTTATGGAATAAAATTGGGGAACAACGTTGGTCCTGTGAAGCTCTCTGCAATTTAATATTATTTTAAAGTTGCCTAGACTCGTCTCGTTGGTAGATCGTTTTGAACTAGTGTAGCTATTACACTATAAATTAGGTATAAATTAGATGTTTAAATAAATTTTTAAACATCAAATTAGGTAATTTAATTTTTTTAAGATATTAGGGCTAATTTTTCATTTGTTTAACATTGCAAAGACGTCTTTAAGACGATTCTAAAATTGCTACACTATTATTCCGAATAACTTTTATATCACTATGTTTGCATTTAAGAAATCGGTAAAACGTTCAACTTTAATTCCAAAGTCGATACCTTTTTTTATCCTAAACTAATTAGGATAAGTTTAATTAGTAGGTGGTTAATCTTCTCTCGTGCATACTAAATTTGTTACTATTAATCATACGCGTAACACATCAATTTTTACTAGCTCCTTAAACACAAACATTGCAATATAAAAATTGTTTTACATAATAATCTGACAATTTATAGTGTCATCTCAGAGGACTCATTGGATTGCCAAGGGTTAAAATATACCCGTATAAAATTTCAATATTGGAAACTTTAAATACATAAATTAATAACATAATCAATTTAAAAAAAATACTTTTCAAGTCTTCAGCTTCGTTATACATCGAACAATATTAAGAAACTGTATTCCAGGTCAAAAACTGTTTCCATTTGGCAATTAAAATTGCTTGGAGTGTAAAGGATTAACGCAACTCGATTATCCGGCAGTGCTTCGGCGCCGGATATGCCAGCTAATTATGATTCTACTGCAGATAGAATAATATTGAGTTAGCAGCCTGTTTGGACGCTTATCTAGCGTCGATACAGTCTCTCGATCGGTAGATATTGTAGCGAGGCCGGAGAAATGATCTGCGTCGCCATAAATCCTTTAATCGCGCGTCACCGGGCGCAAGCCCGAGGGATCCAATAAGTTGTCTTTAATGCATCGCCGTGCCCGCCGCGTTACATCGCCAGGCATCCCTTTATTAATATCCGTATATTAAAACTGGTATAAAACTTGTCGGGGCGCGTCGTCGCGGCGGTTCTTGCAGTCGAATTACAGGTCACGCATACGCGGGACCGCCGGTAAATATAATTTATAGCGACGTTAATTATATTTTAATGGCACTTTGCACGTCGCGCGATAATATCAAGCGCTCCGGCTCCCGACCCACTCGGTATCTGTCGACACGGTTTTTCACCCGGTCTCGTGAAACATCGAATATTCGCCGTGATCCCTTGTGCATTTCGTGCTGCGTCCATTTATTTTTTCAGGAACCCGGAAAAATTGGCCGTCGCCGTCTCTCGTCGAGAACGCGCGCCTCCATCCCGCGATTCGCACGCGCCAGAAAATTTCGTCGCGGGGATTATTACATCAGCGAGTTTTTCGCGAAAAATTTCATTAACCAAGGACTGCATTCGCGGACTGCGAATCGAGAGCCTTTGATTATTTCAGTCGACTAGAAACTCGAAGGACCACCCGAACCGATTTGGGAGTAACTGAGTGGACAACCACTGGTGGGTTCACAACGATCTATACTCCGGGATAAAAAGATAGTACTCTTTATACTTTCCCATATTTTGTGTTAAAAGCAGATTAAGATACATATTTTTTTCTACTGATAACTCGTCACAATTTTTATTATATTTCTAATATTATATTACTTGATAAATAATAATCTAAGGGCATCAGTAGCCTTCAGTTTCTGTTGCGCCTTCAGGTTTCTCGGTGATCGATCTATCAGTGCGGTTCACATTTTTGCAACGTCCCAGAA
>CM052095.1:8135659-8158870 GCA_028453745.1 Agapostemon virescens | reverse complement strand
ATACTAATAAATTTATCATAATATATACATTATACATATTATATAATTCAAAAAGATAGGACACCTTATATTTTCCCATATTTTGTGTTAAGAGCAGATTAACATACATATTTTTTTTTTCTAGTGATAACTCAGTGGTTTACATTTTGTACTCGACATATGTCTCCTCACAATTCGTATTATATTTTCAATATTATATTACTTGATAAATAATAATCTAAAGGCATCTGTCTTTCAGTTTCTGGTGCGCCTTCAGGTTTCTCGATGATCTATCAGTGCGGTTCATATTTTTGCAACGTCCCAGAGATACTAATAAATTTATCATAATATATACATTATACATATTATATAATTCAAAAAGATAGGACACCTTATATTTTCCCATATTTTGTGTTAAGAGCAGATTAAGATACATATTTTTTTTTTCTAGTGATAACTCAGTGGTTTACATTTTGTACTCGACATATGTCTCCTCACAATTCGTATTATATTTTCAATATTATATTACTTGATAAATAATAATCTAAAGGCATCTGTCTTTCAGTTTCTGGTGCGCCTTCAGGTTTCTCGATGATCTATCAGTGCGGTTCATATTTTTGCAACGTCCCAGAGATACTAATAAATTCATCATAGATTCGTCAAGAGTTAATTTAACCAGTTAGGTATGTGTGATGAGTATACTCGTCATGTGAAAAATTTAGTTACCCCATTAGCTATTTAAATTGTAATTTTAGCCAAAACTAAAATGTATTCGTGAATTTCAATATATCTAGAATATTTGGAGGACAAGAATAAAACGAACAAGTAAAAAGTATAAATAATTTCAGATGGATTAGTGCATCTCCGTATGCTCTGGCTAGAACTCTTGACTTTCGCGCGACACTTTTAACTTAACTTTCGCGCGACTTTTAAACTGGTTAAAAGAAGTTAGTAGGACTTGCGTCACAATATTCGGACCACCTTGTATGAAACAGTGTCGCGATTACGGTGCAGCTTTATTCTCTCGGTGGTTCAATAAGCGCTAACAGAGGGCGACATGTAAAATAAAAAAGTATCAACAGGTGCAGCGTCCAGCGCTAAACTGTTTCTCGACGCCACTTCAGCGTCGCCGATCGAGCGTCGCGACGCGCTAAAACGGAGCTGCGAACACGAACCGGTTTGTGTCCGATTTAAGAGGTGCACAAAATTTTCTGTCTAATAATTACCATGCAAATATAGTATGTTTTAAAAGTGTTGAAGAAGTTGTAGAAAAGAATAGACGTGGAATTGTTTCATTTAAAAAGTTTGTAGTTTACCAATATTTTATAATAAAGATCTCAGGGAGCTAAATAAATTATGTATCATAATTCAATCATTTTTGGTACATGCTAGACTCATTGTTAAAATATTCAGAACATTAAATCAGCATTTTTAAATAATTCCAATATTTTCATTGCATTAATTTACACTCACTGATTTATGTCAGAGCTTCACAAAATTCACTGTCTAAAAAATGTCGAAGCAGTTATATGAGAATAAACAGATGGAATAGTTTCGTTTGTAATTGGGGCAAGCATGCCGGCCAACGAAGTGCTCGTCGTAGGATGGTTGTCTCGATTGTTGTTCGATGGGAACGCGCCGTGCTGTCAGCTTATTATTTAACGATAATGAAACAGTTCGTCGCAAAACGTTACAGTACTCTCGAATCTATTCGAGTCCCGCGACGATAATCCCCGATTAACAGCGTTGCTTAATTAAGTACGCAATTCGTGTAACGCTGGAGACAGTAGCGTTTCGATCCGCCGGCCTGTGTTGCAGAACGCGCGCGGGACCGATACCGTGTGCAACATGTAGCACCCCGTGTAAATGCGCCGTTGTTTGCGCAAAATGATCTTGTTTATCGAACGGAACGATAATTCCCCCGATGTCGGGTCTATCGCGTCCACTTTTGCCAAAGCAGGATTTCTACGCGGTACACGGCGAGCCAGTTTCGAAAAACCTGGTCGAATTTCGTTCTGCCTTTACTGGTCAAACCACAAAAAATCATTGAAGTTGCAAATTAGTTAGAAACACCATTTGACAGTCAAGAATCATATTTACAATCATAGCTAGAAACACAGTTTCATAGTTAAGAATTATATACTCTTTAGAAAATAGAAAGGCTCGGAGAAACAGAAACATTCTACGCCTTCTCGATACAACTTTTCCAAATTTATTTATATTTAACATAATTCGATACGTTTGTATAAATTATATTTCAAAAGAATTGACAAGAGTGGAGACAAACGTTTTTCGAATTTATATTTGCCGTAGCAAATTTTACAATGATTATAAGTTGTTCGAGATTGCAGTAAAAGATTAATATTTGTTGGGCTGTGTAATTTGCATATTCATTAATCATAAAACTTGGCTAATTTATTTCACGAAATGGACATATTGTAAACTATCTCCATCTGTTTCGCAGGAACAGTAAACTACGGTGACTCGCGGAAAAAAATAGCCTAATGAGAGCAGGTTCGATTCCATCTGCGCGAAACCGTCAATAATCGCGTGATTTATAAACGTTCCGTATCAAAATCGGAATTAACATGGACATTTGAATTGTTAATGGATCTGCACTAATCGAATAACCGTCTCATTGAATACCACCGGATGTGGTAACAATAGATAGAATACTGTTTTAGACCGTCAAATTCTATTCTCGCAACTCGCTCGTAAATTAAACGCGTTGACATATTCTTCATTGTCGCTGCTTGATGATTTTTGTGATATTATTAATCTTCCGACACGCGTTCATCTAATTAGTTTATCTTCTTACTATTTTAGATTTGCCTGAAAAATGTACTCTTTAGTAGACTGTGGAATATTATGCAGAAGTACATTTTTATTTTATAAAACAATATAAATATTCCGTGAATTAAAAATATTAGAATTTTCGTTTTATTGGATTTATTAGAAAAGGAAGCAGATTTATAATTTGGTTCACTTTGTTGCAATTGTAGTAGAAAACTTTTATTATGCATAAAATAATTATTTAGCTGAATATAAAAATCTTGCTTCGTTATTGGAAAAATAAAATAAAAATATTATTAACCCCTTTGCACGATAATTTATGGTGTGTTTATGATCATTGGAACTTTTCTATCATTCACAATTTTTTGGAACAAGTAAATTTATATTTATTGGAATATTATATGTTCTCCAGTAGTTTTCATGTTGTAACAATTAAAATAAAAATATTATTAACCCCTTGGACGATGGCTTCTTTTAGGGTTGCAATGATTGCAAATTTTCTGTCATTTACAATTTTATGAATGAAGTAAATTTGTTTATAGTAAAGTTATATGTTCTTCAGCGGCTATACGTTAGCAGCAACAATGTAAAATTTTATCTCGGTTAATGGAACATTAATAATGCACATGTTTAGTAGATTCTGTTCGAAATCTTCATCATGAGTCTGACACAATATTGCAACGGGTTAATTTTCATGAATATTCACGTTCTCTTGTATTTTAGAAATTTGCATACACTATAATTCACAGTCTACTCATTATTAAACTGTGAACATTTTTCTAGATCTATTGCAAGAGACTGGAAACAGATGAACATTTCTTTCTTTGATAATTTTTACAAATTTAGCATTCTACATTTTACAATTATTTCAATTTTTATACTATTTTAAATCGCATCTATTATTCTTCTTAATCCTGATAGTGATTAGACTAATTAACTCTCTCTCTCTCTCTCTCTCTCTCTGCTGTTCACATCCTTTACAACAATATAAGTTCCAGATGTAACAGTATACATTTACTCTTGATACTGATCGGGCTAATTAACTATTCGCTGTTCACATTACAAAACAACAATGTGAGTTCTAGAATGTACTAGTATGCAATTACTCTTGATTGGTTTGATTAACTATGCACAGCTTAAATGTATAAATATACAGTCAGGCTCCATAAATTTACAGTTTTAAAAATCGCGAACGTAACAGGGTGCGCAAATGAAGAACGACTTGAGCAAACAATGCGCAGCGAAACAAGCTCGCATTGCTGTTTAATTAAATATTTTTTTTAAGCATCACGAGTAAGTTGTCGAATCGAAAATTATTGATGGCCACTTCACCGTGGACGGGCCACGTCCGTTTAATATTTTAACACTCCGGCGGTCTGCAACGAAACCAGCCGTTAATTCCGTAATCGAGAATGTGACATTCGAATTTCCTCGTTCCCTGATTTTCCAAATTGATAACCATTGACACGACTCGCTCATTTATCACGCGACTCGCTTTTAGCAGGATTAATAAAAAATGCTCTTACCGCTGACGCCTCCACTCCGACGGTGAAATAAAGTTTTCGGTCATTGAAAATCGAAATACATATTCCACGTGGATACGCATCCTTTCTATGCTACTCTACGCTTACTTAAAACAACGATTAAAACATATAACAATTCATGAGAATTGTCATATTTTCAAAAACCCGTTTCCACATCGTGTAAAACTAATTGCTCCAATTTATAAAAACAAATGAAAATTCTGCAACCCAAAATATTAAACGAGTTGTGGTTTTTTTAAAGAATGTTTAGAATCAACTATCATTTAATTCATTTGTTCGTACATTTTGTTTCAGAATATTGACATCAATTTAGGTTTCTGAAGCAACAATACTACTGTTGCACTATTGTTCCACTATCAGTCACAATAATTAGTTAAAAATTTCTCTTTTTATATTTATTGAGGATATAAAAATCTCTGCAGTAAATGTAGTACTATGAAAGACATAAATTGTTCGTTCTCTTCAATAACATTTTTAGAGATGGGATCTTTAAATTTCGACATGCGGTTATACACGATAAATGCAAATTTTCGCACCACAGATAGTCGTACTTAACGCGACATTGCTGTATAGTGAGTCAACCACTCGTTGACCATTTACAATAAATTCTAACAAATATTATTGTGAAATCAATGTTTAAAAATTGAAGAAATCCAAATTTAATCATCGAAGTAAATGTGGCAGTAAAAGAAGATATAAATTGTCTTTTATTTTCTGCAGAATTTTCTGAGAACGTTATAATAACTATATTCGCAAAGAAAATGGCGTGAGAAGGGAATAACGTGACTAAACTATGCAAATAGTATTAAAATCGTTGGAGAGTTTTGCAACCGGATGAAATCCGATCGATCGAATAATTTTCGGATGGCCGCCCAGAACGGACTGCCGCTGACAATTTCGTCTTCACGGCTGTCAACGTAGCCGCGGTGTCAAGAGGCGTTAATACTGAACGGGCAATACCTAATTAACGCCGAGACATAATTAAGTATTCATACCGATCACGGCTGACAGAACAGTGCATCCTGTTTCCACGCATACGCGATTCTGTACAATATCTCTCTATCTCGAGCGCGGTTCCATTATTAGTAATCGCCGAACTGATAAGCTGTAAGCAGTTTCCAGTTGGACGCTTTGAAATTCGCTGAGCGTGATATCGATTACGTTTTACCAATCGTTGGCGACTGAAACTCACTCAGTCCATTTTGTTCGCTCCATTTCGACTCTATTTTCGCCATTTTTTCCCATCATCGACTTCTGCTATCTGTTGATGGTCCACAAATCTTTCAGCGCGGTTTGTTAACTTTGAATCCGTCGAACGGCACGGAAACCTCCGACTCAATTTGCAAAGATGTGCCAAATAACAACAAATAAATTCTCTAATTATTTCTAATATATTTATACGATAAATTATCTAATTATCTCTCATATATGTATAATATATAAATTTTCTAGTTATCTCTAATATAAAAAAAATAAACTTGGCAAATATTTACGATTTTACACTAAACATACTACAGGGGGGCAAATCACTATTTCCAGATTGTTTATTTAATTATTGAATTCTTCCTTCGTAAATATAATATTATAGAAAATACATTCAGTCTATTTTATTCAACCATATGGTAATAAAAATCGCTAAAAATTTAAATAAATTACTTATTTCCATTATTGTAAAAAAATACACACTAGCAGATTCTATTGCTCGGTTTTGTTTAGCGTTAATGAATTGTTTAATGGAGGAATCAATTTTTAGTCGATTCTGATTTTATGACATTGCATTTGTGAAATAATAAATACTAGACAAAAATTTGTATAACGTGTGATGAATAAAAATTTCATCAAGAAATGCAGACTTGAATGATTAAGTTCGTCGTTTCCAATCGAAAGGTTCAGCACTATGTTTTATTATGTTTGCTAAACCAACAAAAGAAGCTTGAAAGGTACATTCATTTTTTAATGCAACGAATAATTCGTTCCAACAGATTTAAAACGCAAAAATAAATAAATTGAATTCTCGAATCAAGATATGCAGACTCGAATGATTAATTTCGTCGTTTCCAGTCGAAAGGTTCAGGACTATGTTTAACTATGTTTGCTAAACCAGCAAACAAAGTTCCAAACAAACATTCATGCTT
Organism: Agapostemon virescens; assembly: GCA_028453745.1. NCBI lineage: Eukaryota > Metazoa > Arthropoda > Insecta > Hymenoptera > Halictidae > Agapostemon > Agapostemon virescens. The sequence continues at coordinate 8,152,419 of CM052095.1, read as the reverse complement.
GAATGCAACGAACAATTCGTTTTAACAAATTTGAAACGCAAAAATAAAGAAATTCACTGCTCGAATCAAGAAATGCAAACTCAATGAGACAGTTTCGCCATCTTTGGTTTACTGGTTAAATACGATCCATTTTAACCGAAGTTGCAAACGCAGCAAACGAAGCTTCAGCGAAACAACGGTTGTGCTTTCCAGAAACGACGCAGCGAAAGTAAATACGAATGGAGATTTAAAAATGATATCATTCGAGGCGGCGACATGACGGATAAGGTCGATGGACGGAACAGTCGCAATCCTAAAGTTGACGAACTCGCGACCCAATTCCGGAGTCGTGGAAGATAGCAACAGGGATCGTCTGTATCGATTTGGACAACTTCGGGCTCTAGAATGACGACAACACCGGTTCTAGAGTTGTTAGCCCGATATTTGAAAGCGCGGAGTCAGTGAACGTGCTATCTCCAACTTTCCAGTCGCTAAACGCGGAAACTAGGATTCTAGAGCCATTTCGCGTGACCTTCATAACTCGACAGCTGCGATTGCGCCGCTGCACACCATTCGAACTCTTATGGGAGTCGTCAGAAACTTAATAACTTCTCAACTAATCCGTTTTCGACGTAAAACACATTTTTAACGTTGAACGTCTACCGCAGCGGATCAAACGACATCTTCCAAATTAACACATTGAATGTGCCACCCTTACATCGTTTAAGAACGGTTAGCAATAAATTAACAGCATTGAACATTAACGCAGTGCTGCCAAAGTTAACCAGATTATAGTACGAGGTGAAAACTTTAGTTTTTAGTTACTAATAATTTTGTTCAATAACGCTGATCATTTCTATAAATGAAACAAATGAAATTTGTTCGAAGCATGCAAAATTCGCGTGGCATTCAACGTGTTAATTATTTTACAATCGTTACAGTTACAAAACCACCTTTGGTAGCAATTTACTCAATTACTTCATTCAGTTATATATTGCAGTTATTCAGAATTTATTATTTATTTATTGTAAAATTTTTCAAAGTCCATTGTCCGTGAACCAAATTTCCCTCAATCGTATATAGTGTCATAATCTTTCGACAATTTGAAATTAGACATCTGCATATTTTTACGGAAGCGTAAAATAATCCACAGGCGGTTATGATCAATAAAATGATTGCAGCAGCAGGGTGAGAGGCTCGAGGACGCCCCGGCAAAGAATAAGCGTGAGAAGAAAACATAGAGAAAAATAGTAGGTTGCATGCCGGAGACTAGTTTGTCTACGCGAGTACTATCGGTTAATCATTCGTCTTAGTCGGCCACTGCAACCGTACATAGTTCTCCACAGTGGTTCGACCCAACGAAGAAGCTCTCTGTTTGTTCCCAGCGGAGAAGACCAACATTTGTACGGCCCTTTCACGCCATCGCTCGACAAGCAAAGTAAAGACAACTTAAGAGGTGTCTCTGCCCTGGATATTCCCTCGGGTCTGCTGGGAATCTTAGCAAAGAGAATGTTCGCCATAGTACCACCGATGCGTATGTATTACCTTACGAACCCTTGCGCATGATCTTCGCAGTCTGCTTTTAAATCCATTGTGTCAAAACCGTCAGGGTGTCCAGGAAACCTTCGATTCCCCTAAAAGAAACTGGCTGGGATTACTCTAAAACATTTTCTCAAAGGTGCACACACACCCAAAGCTCCAATGCAAATCTAAATTCGACCAGCTGACGCCCAGGTCCTAAACACTTCAATGGCCGCCATTTTTCCGCGCACGCACGGTCAGTGATGCCGCTGCCATAAACTAGCAGGCCTTGTAAATCGCGAGGAATTTCCTGTGGTTATAGAATAATTGTCGATGAGAGTAGTGGACTTAATCTTATTATTTTATGAATATAAAATTATTTTAAAAAGGGAATATTGATATCTACATTTTTATTTTAAGAGAGACGAATACTTTGAACATCCCTACTGGACTATTAGCACTCCAAGCAATTTTAAATTGCCAAAATTGAGACATTTTTTGACCTAGAATAATTCCATTGTACATGGTCCACTTTCCTCCGTGTATACAAAGTTTACTACTCGTACTTAAAATATTTATCAGTGTTTTAAATGCAAACGTAGCGATGTAAAAATTATTTTAAATAATAGTAATTCTTAGTGTCGCCTCAGAGGCACAATTGGCCCACTATGAGTTAAACCCAAGCCCCCTCTTAGAGTTTTCCCATCAGGAAAGCTTCGAGGGTCGTAGTGACGGATTTAATGAATCCACGAAATGTCGACGCTTGAAATTTTGGCGGGCATCCAAAGAAAATGGGTGTTTCGTTGAACCATGCGTCGTAGAAACGGTTTTAATCTCCATGGAAGGGGATGAACGTATCGGAAGCGAGCGACGGGAATCGGAAGAAAACACACTGTAGCGAACGAGAGATACGTGAGAAACAGGAACGGACCGATGAACTTGGAGCTCCTCCCGCTTTTGTATCCGATTCCCCGGTTTCTCAACGGCTACGTAATTTTTCAATTCTCCGTCTCTGTTTGCCCGGAGAGAATTCATTAAACATCGATGGAGAAAAATGGCAGGACGGGCGGACGGCCGCGCGCGCGCGCCCTCACCGGAAAGACGGGGGTGTATCTTTCATCTCCTGGGATGGGATCTGATAGGCGGAACCCGGGCGCGTGTACACTGCTGGTAATTTTAGATAAGGTTAGTAATAACGATTAAAAGAAGTGATTTTCAAGTAACGAGATCGCGACCTACTTGATTCGGCTGTATTTCATCCGGAGCTCGCCCCGGTACAATTAAAAGCGTAATGAAGCCTCGACGCGCGAGATACATTAATTGTCCCCCGTAGTAGAACATTTGTCTTGCTCAAAATGTAAATTGAATTCAATGAATTATTTATTATACACTGCGGAGCATAACTGTAGCGTCGCCCGCTACAGTTTCCGGAAGTTTTGAACATCTAAGCAATGATCTATAAATTTTAATAATATCGCGCGGACTGGAAACAAATTATTATTGATAAAGTGAAATGCCTCGTAAACTTCTTACTAATAAAGGAAATATTTCAGTGGTGCGTTAAAATTAATTAAAATGTTTAATTTATAATTCAGATTACTCAAACAAAAGCAGTTTCAATAATTAGTCACATTTTCATTTTTGTGCGTTCAATCGAACAAGCGATTGTTCACGTTCTTGACTATTTTTTCCTCTTTATTAACCCTTTGCAGTCGAATGGTGTCTCCGAGGCATCGCTAAAAATTGCGACACCATTATTTGAAATAATCTTTACATCACTATGCTTGCATCTAGAAAAGTTTCACTATTGTAAAGACGAATAATATTAAAAACCTGAATATGCATATGAGGAAATAAATCACTTAAAGTGAAATTTTTCGAGACCAGAAGACACCCCTTGATTTTCGAAAGGTAAAACAGTTTCGAGTGCAAAGGGTTAATTTTATTCAACACTTGTTGATCTTCCTTGATGCTTTTATCCACAGAAAAATGAGCAACATCGAACCATGAGTTTCCCAATATCGATTAAGTTTGGTCACATTTTCCAGAATGTTTTACCTTACAATTATTTTAAAAATTGAAGTTATAAATTTCCCTTCAAAAATCAAAAAAGTAAGTTGAAGATTCTGTGTTGAATGTTTTGTTGGGCTTCTGCGATTCAATTTGTTCGGTTGCGCAGCTCCTTGGAAACTTTCAGGAGTAATAAATTGCACAGTAGTTAATAATCGAGAAGCAGGACGCCTATAACAATCAAAAATTCGAACTTGAGGAAACTTATATCAGGCTTCTGTAGTTCTTCTCTGGGTATCAGGTTGTGTTGTTTTAATTAAGCAGACGTTTGTCTTGGCAGGGTAAAACATTCGCGCTACAGCCTCGAATTTCCCTTCCTTATTGCGCTCGGCTAAGATGAGACTGAAATAATGCTGCGCATAAATAAATGTAATCCGAGAGATAAAGCTGCTAACATTATCGAATATCACGCGACCCCTTTTCTTTATTAAACGTAATTTCGACGGTGAGCAAGATTGGGTTTGCTCCTACGACCTTTATTATATTTTGCAATTTCTTTAATCCTCGCGCTGCAACGTCGACTTGCACTCAAGATTCTGAAGAGTCCAACAAATATATGTGGTACTTTATTTAAATTATTTGGAAGGTATAGAATTGAAAATTAATTCTAAGTCCTTACTTTCGACTAGATTTTACTTGAGAAATCATCCCCTTGCCGGTTGTACCCCGATTTTGCAAACACCTTATATTTGTAAATTATGTTTGCCAGGAAAAATAAATAGGAAGTCCAAAATGAATAATAAAGAAGTTATCAGTGAACTAGTAGTATAAATCGTGTCAAATCGTCTAAGAAAGTATGAATGTCTTTAAAAATATTGATAGCAGTTTAGAAAATTACTGGTAAGTCTTGCGAGAGTTGTTATTGGTTCTGTTTCGAAGATATTTAATTAGAGGAAGATGAAAGAAATCGTGCAGAGTGATTGTCCGATGGAATTTGAATGGGCCCGAAGCCTCGACTAGTGTGTCCGTCGTTCGTTGCGGCCACGAAAGGAATCCTTCGAGTACTTTGCGGTACTGGCACCGGACTATCGATCAATCCGCATTTCTATTCCGGCTTAACGCTGAGAAACGAAGAGCTGAATACGAGGGGCGAAAAGGCGCTGCACCGTGAATACCAAATAGGTTTTTGGTTACATTTCGCGGCCTGCTACACTGACCTTTTCTCTTTCCCTTCCGATAGCCCCGATTCTCCACCAGCCGAACCCTCGTTTCTATTCGAGTTCTGTGTAACGAAAACGTGCCACGCGATCTTCCGCATTAAGACGACTCGCGTTGCTATCCAAGACTTTCGGATTGTCTGCCGTGCCTGCCAAATCGAACGGAATAATGGCGGCTGCTTTATTTAATAATATCGAACTGTAGCTTCCACGTTGTTCGAGCTAATTCTTGGATTAATCGATCTTCGACTTTTTTCTTCTACAATTTATCTACTCGGTTCTTCGATTTATCGTTTGAATTCGTTAGTTAGTCAATCCCCAATTTATTAATCCTATTCTTCAATCTGTCTATTCCATCGATAACTTATCAATTCGATTCTTTCATTAATCATTGCATTGCCACAATTTACCAACTCGATTCTCCAATTTTTCGAATTACTCGATTTATCAATTCAATTCCCCAAATTTTCCATTCAATAATGAATATGTCGATTCAACTGTTTAATTAATCGATCCACTTCCATAATTTCATAAGTCCATTTATCAATTCAATTTACGACATTCTCAACTCATTACTAAATATATATTATTTGGATTTTTTAAACAATCAATCGACTTATATAAAATCTATTAACTCGCTTTTTTAATTTGTCGTTCGGCTTCATCAATTAGCTAATCCTTAATTTATCAATTGTATTCCCTAAATTTTCAATTGCATTCAATAATCTACCAATTTAAAATTAAAGTCTAAATTCGACTGTTTTATGAATCATTTTATTTCTTAATTTATCAACTTGATTGTTCAATTCATCAATCCTCAATTTATGAATACAATTTTCTGAATCTATCAATTGGTTTCGTCAAGTAACAAATTAAATTCTCCACTGTAGCAATCCGATTTCTGAATTAATAATTAAAATTCATGAATTCGTCCAATCGACGATTTATGAATTCAATTCGTAAATAACTTATAACTTCAATTTCTGAATTAATCAGTCTTCAATCCATTAATTGAAATTCTGAATTAATCAATCCTCAATCTATTGATTCAACCCCTGAATCAATCAATCCTGAATCTATTACTTGCAATCTTGAACTAATCAATCCTCAATTTATTGATTCAACTAATAAATTAATCAAGCTTCAACTTACCAAATTACTTCATTTATTAATCTGTCCATTCCTTAAGCTTATCAATTCAATCAGAAAACAAATTCATTTCTGTTCCTCATAATTAACATAAACAATTTTCCTTCTGAAAATATAGTCCAATTATAAAGAGATTATAATTAAATGTAATTAAATTCAATTAAAACACACAAGAAGACAAATCAGAAAATAGACCAACCAAAGTAGATTCTGTTTTCCAATAAAATCTCTACCATTTCGTAACCGTTCGCTCCACGTTACAGCTGATTAACAAGTCTCGAAAACGACAGTGCGAACATTGAAATTTGACTAAAGTTAAAACTCAAAAAGTTCCCGCGACTAGTTTCAACGAGTAAAAGCATCATTTCGTTTATACGGATTGAAATTTCGCCCCGGCCACGAAGAAACCAAAATTTCGCTGTCTACAAACATAATTGGCGTGTAACAGAACCCAGCTTGCCAATTAATAGTTTGGAATATTCTCCCGATCCTCCGCATCAAGCTAAACTTCCGCTTTGTATCCGGAGCCAGAACGCGCGTCCTCGCTCGAATTCTCTTTTCGTCTCCGCCATTCCGTGAAAGCAAATTAAACTTTTACCGAACTCCTTGTCCCTCTTTGTTCTGGCGATGCTGCGAGTGGTTTTCGTCGCGGCCGAAATTCCGGTACGTCCGAGTTTCAAGCGTTCCCGGAGAGGCCAGAAGAGGAATGCGCAAGCGTTTTTCGTAACACGCGCGAAAAAATATACAGTGAGCCACGAAGGTATTCAGACGCCCTTTAAATCGGAACAGCTTTATTCAAATTGACCCAAACGACGCCATCTTATTTTTAGCAATTATTAACCACTCTGTAATTGTAATATCATTTGCTAATAGATCGACTATGGCACTGATTTATTAAGCGATGCACGAAACAAATTTTGAAAAACTTGCAATTGGTAAAAATTATGCAGAAGAGGGCACTTTTTAAAACCTTTGTATTCAAGCCCGCCAGGGGAATTGAAATTGTGCATCTTGTGAATCTATGTTAGTTGCATAGATGGTGTAAATTTCGTAACAATTGATTGACATACACATATGACTTCAGGACAGCATCCTTTGAATTGAACGACTTAATTTTATGTAGCAATTAAAGCACTTTCAAATAAATTTTATAAATTTGCAATTGATAAGAATTGCACGAAAAAATTGCAATTGGAAAGAATTACACGAATAAAATTTGCAATTTGTAAGAATTACACGAGAAAATTTAAAATTCATAAGAATTGTAGAGAAAAATTGCAATTAGTAAGAATTGCTCGAAAAAATAAGAAGAGGTGAATGCAATCTTTTGAATTTAAGCCCATGAGAAAAATTGAAAACATGCCTCTTGAATAATTGAATCGTTCTAATTGGCTAGTGCATATTGTATTTTAATCTAATGAATCGATTTCCACGAACGCAATTTTATAACTTCAACAATTCCTGGATAATTGGAGCATTCCAATTGATTGGTATATATTGTCTTATAAAACTGACGATGTTTAATTCATTTTGATTTCGTGCTATTTTTGTACGAAGGCAATTTTGTAATTTCAAGAATTCCTGGATAATTCAAGCATTCCAATTGGCTGGTACATACTGTCTTATAAAACTGAGAAACTTTAACCCTTAACACTCGAATGGCGCCCCTAAGGCTTCACTAAAAATTGCCATACTATTATTTAAATAACTTCCACATCGCTAGGTATGCACTTAAGAAATTAAACGGTGTACAATGCAGCTATTATAGGTAAAAAATATTGTTTCGATTTTAAAATGGAATTGTTTCGATATTGAAATGCAATTGCTTCTGTGTGCAAATAATTAATTTATTTCGACTTCGTACGATTTTTATCGAATAAATTGATTTTTCACAAAGGCAATTATGCAACTTCAATAATCCTTGAATAATAAAAACGAAAATTGACCAGCCATTATAACTTTAACATGAGATACAGTCTTTAACCCTTAACACTCCAATGGCTCCTCTGGGGAGACACTAAAAATTGCCATAGTATTATTCGAAACAACTATTACCCGACCATAATTGCACTCAACGAATCGTTAAAAATTGAACTGTTGTGCGTACAAATAACAGTAATAAATTAAATATGCAAGAAAGAAACTGAACCATGTACGATGTAATTATTCTACGTAAAATAAATGACTCGACTTTGCAATTAAAATTGCTCGGAGTGCGAAGGGTTAACTTTTTAAGACACGATGGTATCAAATCTGCTCCACTTCCTAAAATTCCTCGGCTCATCAAATTGAAAGGGTTAACCGCATCTTCGACCGCAGCCGAAGAACGACAAGCTTCCTACAGAAGCGAATCGGAACGAGACAGAAACAAAGGGACACATTCTTAATTTTGTACCCGACTTGCGGCTTTGCGAAACTGTTGTAATAATTCATGGCGGGTCATGAATCAACTCCTCGGGCATTTCGACGTCGCAGTTACTTAACGACGTAAACGATCGTTCCGCCTTCGGATAAGTGCTCGGGTAGTCAGTAGCTCGCGCGCGCGCGGGCCCACGCTCGGGTAATTCCTCGATACCCGTTGAACCGCGATCGATATTTATGAGGCGAGACGATGCATTCGCCTGTATCCGGCGATGCACATTTTTCATCCGGCTCCGTCGCCCTTTGCTCTCGCGATACGTTTAAAACTTGCAAACGAAAGTGACGCCGGCGCGCCGATAACAACGAGACCCGCACAAAGCGGCCAAGATTTACGAAGGAACGATACCCGCGCTCGTCTCGGCCACCTTCAACTTCTTCGCGATCGTTTCCGATGCGATTCCGCGCAAAAACCAACGCAAAAATGCGCAGATATTTTTTCGAACCACCGCGACACGCTGCGTTCCGCCTGCGGCTGCTGCGATTCCGCTTCCGGAATTTCGATCGCTGCGAAAACGGAATCTGAAGACTCCCTCTAACTTATCGCTTTACTCATTTCAGAATTTTTCAAGGTCCATTCTCCGTGATTGAAAACTTTTCAGTGGATCTCTCAAAGCTGACAGCAATTTTTATTGTAAATCAGCGTGAAATTCCCAGTAATGTTATCTAATAATTTAGTTAGAAATTATAATGTTAACACATACATATATTATTTTAATATTTTCATTTTTATAAAACAGTACATATTCGCGAATTTTTGTAGGCCATGGGGAAGCACCTACAGCAAAGCCATAGAATTATTCTTTTGAATTAGGATGGCTACTGTTGGATGATTTCTTATGCTCGCTACTATGGGAATGCGCTTATAGTACAGCCACACAATTTTATCTGACGCAAATCGTTCGGCCTTTTTCTCGCAAATTATTTATTTCTGCGGATTCACGTTCGAGGAGTTATTAGAAAATCTCGGAACCGCTCATCTCCTCCCACGAACGGAATGCCCCGTCTCGAATCCTTGGCAATAAAGCGAACCTCCTTTCGCCGGGAAGGTCTTTCTCTCGGGCGGTTTTGAAAATCTACTGTCCAAACGTTACGAGATTGCCCGTTATCTCGGGGAATAGAGAAAACGGAATCTTTTTGTCGCGGGGTGGCGAATCGAATCACTGGGACAACACAGGAAAGCCCTGGCCACGTAGTTCAGAAATAAAATCTCCGGTTGCCTGCGTCTTATACCCGGTCGTGATTACGAGCGAGATCGTTGTTGCGTGCGGATTAAAATCGATACTGTTGCAACGGTGCACGGTGTAACAATGGAGAGCAAACTTTAATTGGCTCGCGGGAGAACGAAGTCGTCGAGATAGTTTAGCCAGCGAGAAATTCAGCTGAAATAAAATTCTATCCTTCTATATGAATTTTATTAAAAAATTCTAGAACTCGTCCGATGGCTAACTAGATTATCTTCGCGACGAAGCTGGGCAGTGCATCCGATTCCAAGCAGTGCTAAATTAATCAATAAACAATAATCTTATTTAAAATAAGCATTTTGTATCTGACTTGCTACAAACTGGATGAATAATAAAAATTTTCTTTCGCAATGCAGTTAACACTGCAAATATTGCACCAGCCAAAATTAGTTGTTTCTAATTTTCTCTTTCTATATAAATATTATAAAAATATTTTTAGCGGAGATTTTCATCGTTTTGTCAGTAGTACAAAATGATATATATCAGACGCATTTGTTATTCAGCAGCTGTAGCATTAAAAATAATATAAAGAACTTTTTAATTCTGTCAAAGTTTCTATCGGATTTTTAATAATGTGTTTGACGAGTTATTGTGTCTTGCCATAATACATACGATTGGCAGTATCGTAATAATATATCAAATATTTACAGAGGGTGTGCAAAGTATCACTTTATCAAAACAATTTTTCTGTAATTCGAATTAAACGATGTGAGATTGTTTGAGACGTTAGAAGGATTAGTTTAGTAAGTAATATACTCCCATCAAATGTTTCATAAAGTCAATATAATTTATTTAATGAAATAAAAATTGAAAAGTTAGCATGTATGATACTGAGCAGTCCTTCAACGCTCTTAGTAGTCGAAGTGTTAAAAAGACGCGTCATTTTTGGGACACCTGGGTATCTGTTCATTATTTTAGAAAATTCGTCCCAAAGGGGTTCAACTATAATTATAAATTTTCTAAGTTTCTAAATATTCCCGACATACAAAATCGTAGTTTCCAGGCTCAAAATTCACTATTAAAAACTATGCTGTTGTATGAAACTTGTATGGTCGCGAATAGAAAATCTTTAGCGGATGTCGAAACAAGAAAATGGCGTCAATGACACAATTTGACAACTACGTTACCAGTTAGGAATATTGTTTCATTTTAGAAACGTTTTTCAATCGCATTAGCGAAGATGTCTAAGAAATAATGGTACGCCATAAATTGTGTTGAAGTAATTTTGTGCAGTGGGGCTTCAGATCGTAGGGCCTATAAAGATCCTAATCTTGGGCTAATTTTGAGTCGTAATATGGAACGAAGTTCAGTCAGTGAATTAACCAGACCGTGTTAAAAATGCAAAGAAACATTAAACACGCCGTTCATCAGGCGTGTCGTAAAACGGCTTCTTCGTTTATTTTCCTTGTGTTTAGGACGGCCATTAACGCGTGCATGCTGCGAACAATTTTTAATTGGCTACAATGCTGGTGTGGAAGCTTGTTCAATTTTCAGAGAAATGTAAATTGCACTAGTCGAACGTTTCGAAATTTATATTTACGAGACACGCGGTGTCTAAATATTTATAACGTCTCCTTCTGGACTGTTTGTTAACTCTATTACAATTGACAAAATTAAATAAATATAGGAGCAACGATCTTCAGGTAGATTGCTATTTTCTAATTGGCTGTACTGTTGGTCTGGAACTTGTTCAATTTCAAGGAATGCAAATTGTATCAGTAGAACGTTTCGAAATTTGTATTTACGAAACGATGTGGATTATGCAAATATTTATAGAGTGTTCTTGTAGACAGTTTGTTAACTCTGTTATAATTGATGAAATTCGATAAATAAAGGGACAACGATCTTCGTGCAAAATGTAGACTGTTAAATATTATACTTTCATGAGGATTTCAATTTTTTAAAAATTTTGTTTCTAATTAATGAAGGTTTTGGTGAAGAAGAGAAAAGTGCAATTTCTTAAATAAATTTAAGGAATAAACGATATAAAAATATTGTTTGCAGCTTACCGAAATGATTAATGGAGGCAACAATTTTGCATTTTCTTTCTGCGTGTTAAACTTGCTGCAGGAAATTTTTATTTCCTATAAAGATCCAATGATGAAATATTTTATACTTCCTCCAGGCAATAACTATCACGGGTTGGCTCGAGACTTACGTGTTTATCACACATCTTCTGTTTTATTCGCAAACTTTTTCGTGCCTGATCCCGGGATTTAGCTTCGCAGGCGATGTCTTCCTCCTTCAATTTTCTGAACATCATACATTCCGTGTGACTTTGCATGAAATTATATATGCTGCTTGGCCAGTCAGCCTCGCAGACTTCAGTTTCCATTTTCACGGTGTTCGTTTTGTGTGCTTTATAGATACTACTAATACCACGATAAATATGAAATTGTTTAATAGAAAACGTCGGAGGTTCAAGTAGTATTAACATCGTGTCTGAGGAACATACTGATTTGATCACACTTCTACTTTCAAGTAAAGTAGACAGAGTATAAAGCAGACAGGATATGCTTCCAGCCCGTTTGAAGTTTCCCATTCACTTACTTTGTAAATAAAATACTTTTCTACCGTCATACTCAATAGTTTATCGGGTAATTTTTCATTAAACTTTGCCAAACTATAGCTCATATCAAAAACTATTTCAATGAATACAAATATTATTAAAATTAAAACATTTTAAATTTTAAATTTCTTTTTAGGCAAAAAATTTCGTCTTCTTCTAAAAATGACAAATTTTAATTAATCCTCAACTCTATCCCCATATAAATTCAACTCCTCTTGGTCTAATAAGTAATTCGTAACAGAAATTGTTAAGTTATTAAACATTAATAGAAATACTAAATTAATAGAAATAATAATAAATACTAAAATTATTACAACATCTTCAGCATTAAAACTGTTACAGAATAGAAAAGACAGTTTATATCTTTTATACTGCCACACGATACTTAAATATTTATTACAAATTAACAATATTTCATCTCGACTTTTATATTTGTTAGACTTCGTTAAAAATCTTCATCAAGAGTGTGCCTCGTCATGGCAAGGGGTTAAGAGTATCGAAGAAGTTGTGATTACTACAATGAGAAAATAAATTGTAGTGCGAGTGGTGAATGAAATCGATTCGAGAATAGTCGATCGCTACTTCGCCACGTTCCCTAGCGGGAGAAACGAATGATCAAAGTTTTCGGGATCGTTCCGGCTGATTAACGTGCTAATTCACTAGCGCGTCCGATCGCACCCCCGCCGTTCTCACACGTATCGCTGAAGGGGGATGGTAAAGGGTGGAAGAGGAGGATCCCCAGGATCGTTAATCAAATTTTGAAAATCTCGATTCGCTACGGCGAGACCGCGTCGTTGTGCTGTGATCACTGACCGGAATTAAACGGAGCGGATACCGTGTCCCGCGGATGAAAGCGCGCGATATAATCTTCTTATTGCCGGTAAATTGTCCGCCGTACCGGCGAACGGACCAGCCTGTTGTTTCATATGTATAAACCAGTGAATTGTGAAACGCGATTCACACTTGGACGAGAAGCGTCCGAGCGAACCTAAATTTATTCTTTACATCACTGCCCAGGCAGCTTCGTTCCCTCTGCGAGCCCTTTCTGGAAGCGCGGAAGTGCCTCGATAGTGGACGAGCGTCGAGAAACCGCATCGTATATTAGCTAACGAGGAATTTGTTCCTCTTTGGTCAGAAATGCTAATTATTGTTTAGAGAATACAGCAATTTAACAGTAGAACTGCCGAAGAATAAATCCAACGATATACATTGCTTTGAAATAATAACGAGACATCATTACGGAAGTACATTCGAAAATTTCTGATGAAAACATTTTTAGAATTTTAATAATTGCGAAAGAGATAACTAGGGATCAGTCAGAATGACTGGTTTGATAGTTCTAGTGTTAATCATCGGATTATGGATCATTTCTGCAATTTTACAATTTTATTGCAGACTTCTAAAAGTTCAAAAGTTTTTCGATTATAGACAAGTGATGAAATTGCATTTTATATGAGTAAAAATAATTTATTCCCCTTTGGTTAGAAATGATAATTATTGTTTAGAGAATAAGGTAGTTTAACCATCGGATTACGGATCATTTCTGTAATTTTACAATTTTATTGCAGACTTCTAAAAGTTAAAAAGTTTTTCGATTATAGACAAGTGATGAAATTGCATCGTATATGAGTTAAAAATAATTTATTCCCCTTTGGTTAGAAATGATAATTATTGTTTAGAGAATAAGGCAGTTTAACCATCGGACTGCGGACCATTCCTAAAATTTTACAATTTTACAATTTCACAGTTTTACGTTTACAAAATTTGCAATTCTACAATATTACAATTTTAAAACATTATAATTTTACATCTTTACAATTTTACAGCTTCGCAATTTTACTGAAGACTATTTCTAACAATGGGATTTAAATTTATTTAAATTATTAGTGGATTTAAATTTCTTCTATATAGCACTCCTCAGTCGAAGACATTTGTTTTATGAGATTTTTTGTAAAAGTGCAGAAGTGCCTCGATAGTAGGTGAGTGTCGAAACTGAATGGTTATGGTCTTGGTTATTTATCAAATGTTTAAGTATATGAATAAACACATCATTGTTACTTTTATAAAATAATAGTCACTTTTAGTGATCCTTAAACCCAATGTTGAAAAACCAAAGTGGCAGCAAAGAAATGATTTTATTATTAGTAGAATGACGCAGGAAACGACGTTAAACATTTTTCATGAACTTCGTCGACGATTCATTGTCACAGGAACGTCTGCAGTACCGGAAACGAAATGAACAAAAACCGCCCCCGCTTTTCCCACTGATTATTTCGCATGTTCTCTCAAGCCTCGATCGGTTGTTTCAAGCGGTAGCATCCGTGCAATAAATAGGCCCTGGTGTAGATTCTCTGCTTCCTGCGTTTTGCACACCATGATTAATGCACGCAGAGGTTTGCCCGTAAACACGCGGCCGTATTTAACGCCGTATTCATCGAATCGCATTGTTCACCGTGCGTGGCATCAGAGATATTACCGTGAATTTCGAGTTTCACTTGATCCTCAATCTGCAGTTCCCTAGACCCGAATTTCATACACGTATAAGCTCAAGAAAAATCCCAGAGAAATCCAATAAATGTTTGCGACTTTTAAATTTAAGAACGGGGGAATTAGTACGGAAATAGATAACGAAATCAGCTCATTTTAACCCATTAACCATTTTGATTTATTTCACTTCATAATAATAATTTTCTGGACGAATAAGAAAATCTATTAGCAACTACTATTGACGCACGTTAACAACAACAAAACAGAAAATTATTTCGATTTAAAAGAAATTAATATTTATTAGACTTTCTTCAGAATTTGCAGTACGAGTCTGACACAATGTCGTAGGACAAAGGGTTGAGTGTCTCACTGGACAAAGAACAGTGCTGAATCAATTATTTAGCGAAAGAACACTACGTACTGTGGAGGATCACAGTATAAGGGACGCCAAAGAAATTTTCCGAATAATAATACTATTAGTTTTTACCGTAATAGGCAAGTCAATTTATTTATTTATTTATTTATTATACGGGGCACTTCACCTAACTCGACGATCTTAAATACCTCGCTGAACGCACAACAGTGCCGGATTAATTATTTTTCCGAAAAAACCCCGCGTTTTAGGCTACCTCGTTACAGAGAACGTTACAGAGGTACATCGAAGATGGTCAAGAAAGGCGAAACACCCTGCCGAGTGTTTCAGCGACGAGTTTCCCGAAGCAGTTTTACAGTCTCCGTTCGCAGTCGGAATGATCGGCGTAAAGTGTCAAAGGGGATGCTGCCATAAGCGTCTCGCAGGTTAGTAGTTTTTTGTTTTTACGAGAGCAGCGTCTTTTCGCACTCTCCTGCGAACTGTCTCCTCTTGGCGAACCACGTGCCACGCTGGCAATCGAAATTACTCGAGTTAATTCGCGATGCGGCTGAAAACTCTTAACCGTTTCGGAAGTTTGCGAAACGAATTGCGCGCGACGTACGGGATGCATGATCCACTCTCGCCGAAGTGCGTGTTAAAAATGAATGCGCGCTGCATATTTATGGGGCCGGGATTCCGGTGGCCTCGGCCACGAAAACGATTTCTGTATCGCCCGGCTCTCGTAAAAATCGCAAGACGGCAACACGACGATAAATCTCGGCCACCGAAACCCGCTAGAATATTGACTTTTGCATTATTGGTTTTTACGCGCGACGCACAACCCCGAGCCTCTCGAACGTCCGCGCGCGTACCTATTCTATCATCTTCGTCCTTCGCCTATTCTGCCAGCTCGCGAAATTCTCTTCGTAAAACAGCTGCCCGATTCGCTCCCGCTTAACGCCACCACCTGCTTTCTGCACCGTGGCCGACGATATTTCAGTGGCTTTCTCCGTTTTCCTCCCCGTTTCCCGTGTCGTTTTCAATCCGCCTTTTTTCTTTCGCGCCCTTTTCCCCGTCGCGCCCGCTTTGTCTATCGATTTTGATACTTCCCCGATTGCAACCGGCCGTTTCGCGCATTCAGCGACGAAAAATATGAACAACAGAATCCTTACAGATGGATGAGGCCACGGTATTGCGCCCATTGAAGTATGGCTCTGCGCTTTCTGCGGGCTAAATTATTACGCGGCACGGTATCATAGTATCTCGCGCACATAGCCAGCTTCGAAACCAGAGATAGGGTAAATGTACCTTGCCGGAAAAATGTTTGTCGCGAATTAATCAAAATCTATTTGCAACGATCATATCGATCGTAACTGAAGAAGAAAATCTACAGGCCATTAACACGTATCATGTATTCATTCAATGCACTGAAAAGATATATTTTATAATAAATTTATAACTGAAGCATACCCTGTTAATCTGAAACCGGAATTTTTTCATACACGGCCTTAATCGTCAATGTAGTTACTGTCAATTCATGTCATTGACGCCATTTTCTTGTTTCGACGCCTAATAAAGATTTTCAACTATACAAACTTCATATAACTACATGGTTTTCAATAACGTCGAACATGTCAAATTTTGTGCCTGGAAACTAAGAAGAGAAATAAGAGAAACGAAGAACATGAACGACCACCGAAAAAGTTTGAAGACAGAGCATTGTAAGCATAGAATCACTAATAAAACGAATGTGATTTTTATAAATCGTAGTTTGTACTGAATATAGACAATTAAATAATATATGCACAAATACA
>CM052095.1:8110424-8123494 GCA_028453745.1 Agapostemon virescens | reverse complement strand
CATTTTTACAGGTAATATACCCTAGGCGATAGAAATGATTGAGTTATTGAAATTATAAAGTGGTCTGCATAGTAATTTATTCGATATATTTCTTTGTTGAATCGTGTATTGCAATAAAAATTGCACAAAATTAAAATAAATTGAATCTCGAAATTTTTAAAGGGCAATATACCCTACGAAATATTAATGCTTCAATTATTCAAATTATTATGCTGCCTGCATAGTAATTTATTAAATAAATTTCTTTGTTGGAACATATATTGCAGTGAAAATCGCACAAAATTCAAACATATTGGATCTCGCCATTTTTAAAGGGTAATATACCGTAGGCAGTAGAAATAATTCAATTGTTGAAATTATAAATTGGTCTACATAGTAATTTATTCAATAAATTTTTTTATTTGAACATATATTGCAATGAAAATCGCACAAAATCCAAATAAATTGAATGTCCTAATTTTTAAAGGGTAATATACCGTAGGCAGTAGAAATAATTCAATTGTTGAAATTATAAATTGGTCTGCATAGTAGTTTATTCAATAAATTTTTTTATTTGAACATATATTGCAATGAAAATCGCACAAAATCCAAATAAATTGAATGTCCTAATTTTTAAAGGTTCATATACCCTAGGCAATGTATATGCTTCAATTGTTCAAATTATTATATTGCCTGCATAGTAATTTATTCAATAAATTTCATTGTTCGAACATATATTGCAGCGAAAATCGCACAAAATTCAAATAAATTGGATCTCGCCATTTTTAAAGGATATACCCTAGGTAATAAAAATGATTCAATTATTGAAATTGTAAAATTACCTGTACAGTAATTTATTCAATAAATTCCATGAAATTGCCTGCACTTCAATTTATTCAGTAAATTTCTATATTCAGTAGTACACTGCAATAAAAATCCCACGAAATTCATATAAATCTCGTCATTTTTACAAGACAATATATCGAACAATTTAAATGCTTTAATTATCGGAGTAATAAAATTGCCTTCATAGAAATCAATTCAATATATTTCTTAATCATATATTGTAATAAAAATTTCTTAACACTCGCCCGAGGTGCTGGTATTTATCCGTAGATTACAACATAATAATTAAATTCTAAAATTCTAATGGCTCTCCATCGAAACCACAGGAATCGCCGTTGTCCTAACCTCTTCGAAAACCGGAAGTCTGCACGCCGCTTGGCGTCCTCTAGCAATTTTGACCAGATTATTCAGGGGCCCTACATTGATTGTCATTTCCACGTATCTTCTCTCTCGCTCGGAATCCTATCAGATTTCACCGAATGAAATAGAATCGCATGCCTCGCGAGGGATGACTTGCGATCGGGGAAAGAATAGCTGGTGTCTTTCATTCTTCGACGGGCGCGTTTCCGGATACTTGACGGCATCGTCATCTCGAGACGCTCTTGCGTTGCTTTCTCTTTCTCTCCCCCCTCATCATCCCTCCATCCCCGTTCCAGTCGTTTTAACGAGCACTCAGGGCTCGCGTGCCTAGCCCCGAGAAACGGGAGCTTCACGCGATCCAGAGATCATTAAACCTTTACAACACACTACGCGAGTAATTAGTCCGACGAGCGCTATCTTTGAATGGGTAAACAGCTGGTATTGCGACTGTTACCGGCGCGCGCACGCGCGGCCCGGCGCGAGCCCGTACAGGGGGTGTTCGCTATTAACCGGATGTTGTGGTAGTCATGATTTATTAGAAGCTGCGTGCTAGACGCGCACGAGTGCTCTAAATTGAATCGTACACGATGGGCCGAGTTGTTTTCCTGGTTAGGCGCGAACGAACCGTTCATAACTCATTCGATTCGTGCGGCACTATTTCTGTGGCTCCGTTTGTTCGATTTCGATGTGCCCGCGGAATACTGGGCGGCATAGGGCTCTCTGTTAGGCGAAAAAGAATTTACGTGATACGTTAACAGTAAACCTAGCGGGCATTTCACTACCGAACAATAAATCCAACGATATGCATTGCTTTCTAATCATAACGAGACTGCATCTATTGAAAATTCATACGATATTTATTGTTAGGTATGATGTCATTAACACTGGAACTACTGGACCAGTCAAAATTACTATTTTGTAACATTTTCTTTGAGAATTTCAGAAATTATGAAAGTATCTTCATTGGAAAGCTTCGAATGAATTTTTTCATTCCCCTGAAGTAGTATGAACATTATTCTGACAATTATTCTAGAGTTATTCCAGTAGTTAAATCCAAACTACTGTGCAATATTTCGAACCTGAAATGGTAGCATTTAACGCGACTTTAGTTTAGTGTGTACACTTGTAGAAGACCAGTAATGGAGACGATATTCTCTGTAGAAAATTTCCAACCATTTAATAATTGGCATTGTCAAGGATCAATAAGGAAATTACGAAAATTTCAGATACAGTAAAGTTGCATTAAATGTCACCACCTCAGGTTAGATTCGTTGCACTTATCATGTACATACACTTGTCGAATTCATCGTCTTTAGAGTACCACTGCAGTAGTATGAACAATATTCTGACAATTATTCTACAGTTATTCCAGTAGTCAAACTCAATCTTCTCTACGACATTTCGAACTGGATATTTAACGCGACTTTATTTTAGTTTGTCCATTTGTAGAAGACCAATAACAGAGACGATATCCTCTGTAGAAAATTTCCAACCTTTTAATCATTGGCATCGTCGAGGATCAATAATGAAATTACGAAAATCTCAGGTACAGTAAAGTCGCATTAAATGCCACCACCTCAATTGAGATTCATTACACTTATCGTGTACATATACTAGTCGGCATTCGACGTCTCTAGACTACCCCTGCAGTAGTATGAACAATATTCTGACAATTATTCTAGAGTTATTCCAGTAGTTAAACCCAAACTACTGTGAAATATTTCGAACCTGAAATGGTAGCATTTAACGCGACTTTAGTTTAGTGTGTACACTTGTAGAAGACCAGTAATGGAGACGATATCCTCTGTAGAAAATTTCCAACCATTTAATAATTGGCATTGTCGAGGATCAATAATGAAATTACGAAAATCTCAGATACAGTAAAGTCGCATTAAATGCCACCACCTCAGGTTAGATTCGTTGCACTTATCGTGTACATACACTTGTCGAAATTCGACGTCTCTAGAGTACCCCTGCAGTAGTATGAACAATATTCTAACAATTATTCTAGAATTATTCGAGTAGTTAAATTCAAAGTTCTCTGCAACATTTCGAACTGTAAATTTAACTCCACTGTGTAAATTCAAAGACCAATAATAGGGACCATACTTTCGTTAGTAAATTCGCAGTCGCTCAATCACGTGTTTTGCGAGGGTCCGACGAAGAAGCTACAAAAATTGCAGATATCTGGAAGAAACGTGCAAGAGGCGGAAAAGATAGAACATGTGCTTAATTGCCGTTGAGGTAACCGTCTGAAACGTCACGTCTCGACGTTCCCGTCTTTTTCCCCTGTTCTTTCTCACCCCATTTGTCTCTTTGACGTCGGTCCTTAACCCTCCGGATCGATGCCCGGAATCATTCACTCACGGAATTTCCTAATGAATTGAACTTTCCTCTCCTCTCCGCTTCGCGAATCCGCCTCGCGAATTCAGACACTGCCTATTTAGACAATTCCGCAGGGATAAGAAGTCGAATATCCGGCTAGGTCTTTGTCTCCGTTTCAAGGAACATTTCCCGCAAGAAGGATACGCTGAACTTCGAAGAAAGCTGCAAGACAAATTGCGAACGTGACGCTCGAGAGAAGAACCGGAATACGCTTCTTCTAGAGAGGACATGAGGAAATATTGAACAAGTACTCGAGCTAGGATCACGATAACCGAGCCGTTGCCAAGAACGCCCAGGCTTGCATGTTCCATCATGAAATTAGAATGAACTTCATCTCCATTTTCCACGTTCTCGACCGTTCCAAGCTAAAGTAATATAGAAAATAGTTCTGTATATTATTTATTTTTCTTCTTCGCTTTTTGTCTCCGCTGCGAACGCCAGTTTGTTCGACGCCGGGACACAACGGGTTTCTTCATTTATTAATTACGGTACGAAAGTAATCTATCTATGCTAAGAACATTTTTTAAAAATTCTACAGAGACCTGTGCTACAATTAATCAATTCAGGAAAGCTGGAAAATAATGGTATTGAAGTTTATTAGCAAGATATTATTCATGAAATTTTTCAGATTTTTCGGTGAGGTGCGTCGAAGTATGAAAAATAAAAACTGTGTTTTGGATGTTAAATTTTTTTAGTTATAAATTCTTATGGTTCAAACTCTGAATTAGTATAAACTTGTAATTTATGTAAAATAATTCAAGTTGGCTGCTTTTGGTGCTCTAGAATTTTATTACACTTTTAAATTATATTTTAAGGACAATGTCCTGAGTTGGTTCGTATTTCGATTAGTTTTGTTATTTGATACTTCAGTTTGGGAATATAAAATGTGTAGATATTGAGACAGTTAATACATAATTATGGGAAACTCTTCAAAGCAATTTTTTCAGTTGTGAATCTAATTGCTAGAACTCTAAACAAATACAGTTCTATAAAATTATGTAAGTAAGCTGTTTCTGTTGCTCCACAAATTTAATCCTTTGCACTCGAAGCTGTTTTAAGTAGAAAACCAAAGCATATTTCAGACCTAGGATAGCTTCATTCTACAAGAATTATTTCACTTTATGTATATAGAGTTATTTTACTGTTACTCGTCTTTACAATTGCTAAATTTTTATCAATCAGACATATAGATAGCGATGTTAAAATTGTTTTAAATAATACTATGTCAATTTTTCATATCGTTTCAGAGTCGTCACTCGAATGCAAAGGGTTAATACACTTTCAAGTTACCTTTAACACTAGAACTACCAAACAATAAATCCATCGATACACATTACTTTATAATAATAACGAGACTGCATCTATTAAATCATATAATTCTTATTGTAATTGTTATTAAAGAAATGCATCCAAAAATTTTTGACAAAAATATTTTTATAACTTCAATATTGCAAAAGATAAAATTAGAGATCAGTTAAAATGACTGGTTTGGTAGTTCTAGTGTCAAACAACAACGAATTTACTGTGTCTCTAAATTATTTTTATCGTTTGATACATCGTCTGTTAATTTCGTCACAAATTCGTGCAAACTGTAATATAAAATTCTCATTAACCGCGTCACTTGCTTGTTTCCCAGACCGTTCTTTCCCCATCGATCTTGCCAAGGAATAATCGATGCTTCCAATTCACCAAGGAATCCATCATTCTACCTCCCTGCGTCTCCGGCAACAAAAAGGGAGCAACGATCTCCTCCGGAAGCGAGAGATCAGCCAGCCTGCTAATTGCTGCCTAGAAAAATCTTCTCCCAGCAATCTTATCGCCTCTGGCTTCGTCTTATTTCTCTTGTCGACGCATTTGCTCTTATCCGCTTCGATTGGCAAGAGATTTCACCGACTTCGTGGGACCGTTATTCCTCTTTCCTTTTCCCGCTTTACTTCTTCGTAGAAAGCAACGACTACAATTAGCAGAGCCTGTTGCTCTTTTACATTGACGTAGAAGCTTCCTCAAATTAGCAAACACGATAGCAATTAATGGACTTAATCTCTTGCCAGACTGTTTTCTCAACGGTGACTGTGACTCAAACTTATTAAAAGTTATGTCTCCGCGCAAGAGGTAGATATCACAATTGACAAACCTGCTGTTCTTTCACATAGGCGTGGAATCTGATTTTTAATTAAAATAGAAGGTACTTAGTAATTGACAGATTTATATTATTTTCTTAACAGGTACAATGGAGAGAATATGTTAACATCGTTAGGTTCCTGGTTAGAAAGCTGTGGTTACCATTGACAGAACCTGTTACGATTTTACATTGGCGTAGAAATTGATTTCTATTTAAAATAGAATTTTGATTAATTGTAATTAGATTATTATAAATGATACTAATCTGTCTCCCATGAATGTAGCATACACACACAATGTCATACCAATTCTGCATACATTTTTGAACTTGCATCTAACATTACCAACCACGAAGAATTAGATTTCAAAAATAATTTCGACTAAAATGATTTGTCTAATTTCAGTTCCAATATTTTGAAAAACGTGTCCCTCCAATTAAGGGGGAGGCGAGGACCTGTTCCGTTGTCAATGAGGCCAACCGAAGACGTCTCGCCGACGTTTCTAGTTGCTTTCGTCGTTCCCGAAGCGAAACCCACTCGCAGAATTCGAGGCCGCCGAATCTGATTCCAAAGCGACGCCGCGGATACGCCAGCCGGAAGCCAGCTCGAGGATTACCCTGTAGATCCCTCTTGGTTAGACGCCGCTCCTAAGATCCAATTTTCAGCGAAGTGTGCAGTGTACCTAAGTACACCGGCAGCCACTTCTCTTTGACGACCGGAAACGCTCGCGGAATCCTTTGGTACGGCGGGCGCGCACGCTGTGATGAGTTCGGTTCACGTCGCATCACTTCTACGCGACCACTTCGGATCCTGCGTGTCATCAGGGACGCACCGGCTGATTGGTCGATGGATCCGTTGTTGGAATTCCGTTCGCCTCAAGTTTTCTATTTTCCAACTTCTAATCCCATCTCGCGTTCTTCTCAACTTTTTCAAAACGAGACATTTCAGCCTTATTTCGTGTAACGTCACTTCCTGTTCTTTCGGGTGTCCCGAGAATATCGGATCCCCTTGGAAAGAGTTCCTCCGGGGTTATCTAAACTTTTCCCTTTGCGAAAGGGGTGTAGTCGGTCAAAAATGCCCTTCAGCCGATTTAAATGGCTCCCGTGCTATTGGAAAATATTAAATTTCAGTTTAGACCGAGTTTCTCCTATTTAATTGCGTACGAAAATTATGGAAAAATTGCGGCATTTCAAGGCTATCGGTATGCATTTTCGAGAATTTTTACTGATTTTTACGTTGACAATCCTGATTATGAAAAATGAAAATTCTTGAGAGAATGTAGACTTCGTCTATCGAGCGACCTGTGCGAAGAACAATTGCACACAAAGTTCGTTAGCAACTTGATTATCCAAATCTCACATACCTGAAGCTTTTATTATCTCAATATACTCTACATGCGAATAATTTAGTCTAAAACAACGCAGACATAGGTAATTATTTATCGTTCAATTCCATGAGAAGTTATAGTCTGTGTAAAACGTTCTCGTACACTCTTGCAAAACGAATATCTTTTTTAAATCTGCAGCAAAGGGATTTAATTTTTTAGAGACGACTAATATGCAGCCAATTATATTTTTTAAACTGCTATCTGTCGCGAAGAAAAAAAAACGAAAGCCACAATTTTGAAATTTTTGTTGCTAATACTACTTTTGTAGGAACTCTGCATATCTTAGGAATTTTTATTTTTCACAACCAGGATTTCCAACTTAAAAATCGGTAAAAATTCTCAGAGATGCGTATCGTCAACCTTGAAATGCCACAATTTTTTCATAATTTTTATATGTAATTAAATAGATCTAGAACACTGAAAACCGCGGTCCAATCAGCGCGCGCCTGAACGGGACTCATTCCACTGAACCAATGCCAGTACCGCGTTCGCGGGGTCCTACCGCCCACCTGCGCGTCATCCTCCCCAAACGCACTCCGATTGGTCCAAGTTTTTCGCCAATAACTCGAAAACGGAGCGTCGAATCGCGACTCAACGAAGGGAAAAGCTTCTCCGTTTAACGCCACGAGTCACCCCTATCGAGGAACTCGAATATTTCTGAGACACCCTCGACAGCAATCTCGGTAAATATTAATCACGAGGGTGAGACGGTCTGAAACTAAGAAGTCCGTGCACGAAATATTAAATCGTGACTCAGCCAGCATTAAAAGACCTTCCTGACGAGGGTTAAAAGGGTTCGCGGAAGGTTCATCAGGGGAGGACATTGTCGCGTGCGCGCCCCCGCGTGATATCGTCCGGGAATTTTAACGATTCCCCATAAATCGGAAGGGTTTTCCAGTGCCGACCAGGGAATTCGAGGGTATTTTTTGCCCTTCACGTAGAATGCCACGGATCTTCTTCGACTGATTCCTTGGCGTTCATCGGAGAGGAATGGCAGCCGTATCGATGCCAACCAGTACAAAGGGAGGAACGTGAAAAAGCGTCGGGAAGGCGAGAAGACGTATAATTGCCGGTAGATTGAAAATTCCGTGGCAGCTCCGTGCCCGATAAATCCAGCGTCGCTGTGAAAATGTCAAGAGCCTCCGACCGTTTCAGTTAGGAATGAAAACGATCGTCTCGATTCTATCCGGCAGCTCACGACATACGAGTCGATCCTCTCGGACTAACGAGCCAAATTTCTCCGACTGCGAACCACGCGTTTCTCGTTCTTCGCGGTTTCTTTAAATCTTCTTCAAGAGGTCGGGGTCACGAACCTCCATCGCGTAACGATTGCGGTACATCCAGCATGCGATGTTATATTTTTCAGTTCTAAAGTATTTCCACGATATTTGAGATGCTCTCGACGAGGTTTGCACCTTTTCTAGAATCGCAGCGCTGAGAAGTCGCGGCGAAATCATCTTTTGTATTTTTCAGTAAATTCTAGAGTATTTCGTAGCATGTAATAGACAACTCGGCAACAAGTAGCAGGTAGCAAACATTTCTGTGGTAAATGATACATAGACAGCAGTCTTTCTCGTGGAAACATAAAAATTTTCTTCCTAGATTTTTCTACTTAACATATTTAACACTAGAACTACAGTGTTGTAATAGTGACAAGACTGCATCTATTCTGATCTTGTCCCATTTTTATTATAATGTCAATGAAGAAATTCATTCGAAACTTTCCAATGAAGATACTTTCATAAATTCTCGAATTGTGAATTGTTGGCAAAATCACATTTTAAGAAACAAAATGGATTTTTAAAGAAATCCTGGAATCTTAAAATTGCAAATATCATGTAGAAGTCATAATAGCTGTCCACTTTCCTCTTATTACTTCAAACGTGTAACGTTGTAGTTGAGTGGACGTTTATTATGACGTTGAATATCTTTCGTCAGAAAAATAATCCAGACATTTGAACGATTTAAAAAATGTTTGTTATATCTACGCATTTTTATGCTAATGCATATTTTTACAAAGAAGAATTACACAAGTGGAATATGGACAAACCCTTTTTTTGCATTCAGTCGTCGTCAGGCAAAAAATTTCTATTTTGCATACGTGTTTTTCGAAAGTACACTGCATTTGTTATTCACATCCATCGTGTGCACTTTTGAAATCCGATATTACTTTCTGAGTTTTCTAACCAACTTTCTGCGAACGAAATCCAAATTTCATTAAATTCAGTGCGATTGATACCATTCTGTAGCGAACACAATAATATGAAAAAATTATAAACAAATGGAGCCACACGTGAACAGATTTTACAAAATTATTGAACAGTACTGAAAAAATTATGAAGATGTCAGAAAGGATTGAGAAAAAATTATACAAGCTGTGGATATAAAATCACAAAAATTATACAAAATTCTTTAGCTGTCGATAAAAATAAAAATCACTATCAAAGTTAAATACATTCTAAGCATGTCGCATGGTATTGAATTATTATGTATAAATTCATTTTTAAGTGATAATTAAAATACACAGACAAAATAGAAACAGCATTCAATAAATAAAAATGCGATTATTCTTGTATATTTTCAATAAATGTACTATCAAAGTTCACATATGTTATTTGCATGTTTCAACATATTTCGAAAGCATAAACATGCAGAATCTAGAATAGTATGAATATAATAATAGTACAAATGAATACATTAACATTGCAAATACAACAGTACCCCAAGAACAATATCGATAAACTATTACTATAGACAATTAATATATTGTCAAAATGAATATTTAAAACCCTTGATAGTATATTCACAATACACACAACCCTCTATCAATTCTAATAACAAAAGATAAATAAATAAAATACACAAACTCTGATACAGCATAATTCTTTCTACCGATAGTTTTATAATATTCTATATTTGCACAAAAAATCCAACGCCTGGAGCTTCGTGATTTTTGCAGCGGTCTAAAAATAAAAAAAAAGCTGCTTGAACTCGATATTAGTATTTCGCAAATTAGATACGGCGAAAATTGAAAGTCTTGTTAAAGAATAAAAAGTGTGCGTAACTCGATAGCGATATATGGAACGTGCTCTGCTGGCCTAAATTGAGACGAGACATACCTGCATAAAGAAAAAAAAGCATGTGTCGACAATGTGGAATAAAAATTTCTTTTCCCGTGTCACCCTTCCCGAAAAAATCTCGAATGTATTTGACGTTCGAGTCGAAATGTGATTGGGATTTGAATTTGAACTCCGACAAGATTTATGTACGCTTTTTTAGTTGACATGTCTGGCGATGACTTACCGCTTCTATTAGGGGGAACGGAAAGTAATGTCGTTTTTTTTTATATTTTTTGGCTACTTTGAAGTATACAATGAGCTGATAAATAATAAAAAATATGGACATGCACAGAAACTACATTACTTACCGATCCCCCTAATACAACCACGTACTAATACAGTAGGTCCTTTCAATATTGGCCAATCTTTGAAGTCGTGCCCCGACCAAACTATTACAGCTATCGACATGATTCCAACGGGAAAATCTTCCCCAAACCTTCCTCTTTAAATACGCTACTCAAAATCTAGGCTAGCATTTCATGGAAATCCAGGAAGCTTCCTTTTATCAACCCCATTTTTCCCAATTTGTCAAGTTTGACCATCCCCAAAATTTCAAAATCGCGCCATCGTCGTAATTCTATTCCGATCGAGCTGAAACTTGGTATACACACTTTCTACGCGTTCAGTTACTTGTAATCAGAGTTAGAAAAGAATCGGGACAACTAAATTTTTTGGTGCATATATTAGGGGACCGGTAAATAATATTGTTTTATTGTTTACATTTTTTGGGGTACTTTAGACTATACAATAATCTGTTAAATGATAAAGGAATATCGATATTTGACGAAACAACATTACTCTCCAGTGTCCCCCTTATACTTCTTGTAAATTCTAGTGCACGCGTACTGAACAAACTTTCAAAGTCGATTTAGCTCGAAAATAAGTCGTGCAGGATAGATTTTAATCTACACTCTGGACTTCACTTTTCCATGCAAATTCATCCCACTACTGATAAAACAAACATGACACCGTGTATATAAGCCGGTGGCTTATAATCAATTATACATGCGGAACATCAAATACATTTTATTAAGAGCGTGGATTTACTTTTGAATTAGACTATCTGAAACGATGTATTACAGGTAAAATATGATACAATGAAATATGAAAGCCTTTCTTCATTCTCATTTGTATAGAATGGTTGGTGAAAGGGGAATTTGCATATAAAAGACTCGCAATCTGCTTATAACTGGCTTTGAACTTCTTTTTTTAAGAATGTCTCAATTAGATGGAAGATTTATTGCGATAATTAGACGGTGGGTCTCTGCATTGATCAAAAAAGCTTTTTATAGCAATTTTATTCATTCTAAAAAATCAGTGTTTCGAAAGTCTTGCAATCTCTCTACTATTTTAATCCTATTTTAATCCTCCAATGGCTCCTCTCAATAGACACTAAAAGTTGCCGAACTGTTATTAAAAACAATTTTTACATCGCTATGTTTGCATCTAATAAATCAGTAAAAATTCAGGTGTTGCATGTACGAATTACTATAATTAACTTTATCTGCACGAAAGGAAAGGAACCATACTTGTGATCTAAAGAAAGTGGTAAAAACAATCCCTAGATCCCTTTTCGCATTTTTAGCAGTCGAAAAATATTTGGCAACCTGTTGTACGATTTCGGCTGTGATTTTCATCGTACACGTTCGATGCAAGTGCACTTGAAGGTTCGTCCATAATTCGTAGGGGCTCGCATCGCGAAATAAAGTGCGCGGGCACCGAGTTCGCCGGTAATTGGCGCAATATCAGACCGGTGGAAAATTCATCGGGACCCGCGACGGAAATTGGCGAGACAGGACGTCTCTAGGGAGGCAGCCTTGAAGAAAATCGGCCGGGCTAATATCGGCGGAGCGAACGGAAAGGGATAAAGTTAGGATTTAACGGGAACGGAGAGAACGGAAGCCGGAAAACGAAAGGAACAGCCGCGCGTCTCGGCCCCGAGAAAAATAGAGGCGTTCAGACGGATCTCGGTTCCAGGTTCGCATCGGGCAAAAACTGTCCTCGCGTATCCCGTATCCCCTTCGTCGACATCGCGATTGGAATCCAACGAATTTCGTTAGACCCCTTCGACGCTCTTAAACGACAGGATATTGAAATCTCGTTTGCGCGACGCGATTATCGGAATTGTACCGGAGCGACGCGAGGAATCGAGCACTCGGCGTCGAAAACGAGAGATGATTATAGGCGAAATCGTTTATTTGATTAGGGGATGGTGTGGAGACTCGGGTGATTTCAGGAAAGGCGGTTCCCCATTGCAATTTTACGAAATTTATCAGCGGCCGCTAATTTCGGACGATGTTGAACGGTAATTATGCCATTTCTCCTGATTACTGTGCCTCGCCAGAATTATTCAATTATCGTGGTCGGATCGGTGCTATAATTTATCCGAAGTTTGACTCCTGAGGACGTTTTAGGGGTGTCGAAAATGGACATAGGGCGTTCGGACACGCAATGGACGTCAAAGGCATGTCTGTGCACGTATTATAAACTTCAAACAATTTAATTGCGTTAGAAGACGCGTGAAATTTCGTGGACACAATATGAAACAGACTACAAAAATGAAAATGAAAGTTACAAGATTCTGTCTTCTGTGAATTCGAATTGCTTCTGCTGCAAAGTGTTAAGCTTCTGCTGTATAATGCGTTAATACAGTTATGTCTGAACAGAAATCCCACCAGAATTTCATCGCATTCTTCTAGCCATAAATCAAACAGCACGAAGCATTTTCAAGTAGAAAAGGATTGCATGAACGCAGACGTTCCAAGTTGAAAGAACTGTCACCACTGTAAATTCGAATTACTTCAATACCAAATAGTTATCAAACTCTCAGTGCATATTTTCCTAAGAAACAAATCACACACAGTACGAAGCATT
>CM052095.1:8080103-8110024 GCA_028453745.1 Agapostemon virescens | reverse complement strand
CCAGTGCATATTTTCCTAAGAAACAAATCACACACAGTACGAAGCATCCACAATCAGAAAATGAGCGAATGTCCCCACGGAGCGTTGCGGGGATTAACGGATCTGGAATCGAGCGAAATTCATTTTTCGCGGGAACAGTGTCGATTTGATGTATCAGTGGCGAAACGTCGATACTCGTTGAACTTCCTCGAGCACTCCGTCCTCGTTGTATCGGCGATAAATCATCATTATCCTTTCGCGTGGCGCAGTCCCGTAACAAGCCCTAAGCTTGACGGAAGTTCGTCGGCGGCTGATAAATCGCGGGCAACCGTAAATCCCGCGTCGCGCCCGTCGGAGACGGAATTATTGAATTGGGATCCGTTGTTCAAAATAATCGAGGCTTACGGCGGCAAAGTCCGGGGAAACCGATGCGGAATGTCGCTTAGTTTCGCAACCCCTTTCCCCGGTGTTGTACTGGCGCGCGCGAGCGCGAATCCCGGCTCTCAAAGTTTCGAAACGCGCACGTAGGACTCCGCTGGCAGTGCACTGGCCACTGCATGCCGGAAAATAAACAAGATTATCGAGAAAGCTAGGCAAGTTGCTCTGCGTCCGTCCACCTGTCGAATATATATACAGTTTCTACGGGACCACGAACACGGACCCGGGAAACTCGTGTCCGTGTACACGCGCGCGCGCGAGCGACTATGTGCGACATAGACACGCGACCACGCGACTGTAAACACCGGCTAGCGTGAGTACACATATTTGCATTTACGGTTAGCGGTGTGGGCACAACGACAGTCGCAACAATTTAATCATGAGCCTCGATGTGCTTCTGACGTCCGTGTGTATGACCATTCTTATTATTAACCCCTTGCGCTGCAATTTATTCGACGATGATTGCAACCGAGGCTCAAATTTTCTCAGAAGAATGTTGTCGTGGTTTTAGTCAACGTAAAGGGGGTGGCTATGCACTTCATACGCGAGTAGCTTTTTTAAAATTCCATCATGCTTCCCGAAATTTTTGCAGATGCTACAAGGTTGACTCCTTGACGTATTGTGACGAGTCGAACTCGCTTTGTGTTGAACAAAGTGCAACAAATGAAAATATTCTGCTTTTCTTTTTAGATGAAATCAAATTTTGTTCATTTGCAATTAATATTTCAGCATTGAAGTTGATGTAACAATATGAAAGATATAAATTGTATTTCTTCTTCTGTGACATTTTTAGAGATGGAAATATTATAATAACTTCAGTTACAAACAAAATAGTGTGGCAAGCGTTTAATTTAGCAACTCCTGTGTGGCTATTTGGTTTTTAAGTTTTTTTAAATAATTTTTACATATATTTTGACATATTTTACGTGTATGTCTAACGACATCAACGCACAATAGTATTTCAACACCTTATACATGAATATAAGAAAGTACATATACTAATATAGATTTAATTAATTGTGATTTAATATTTAATTAAATATGACTTTATATTAAATCGAATATGATGTCATATTTCATTAAATACAATTTTATATTTAATTAGATGTAATTTGATATTTATATTTATTATTCATGCAGTTTGGTATTATTATGTTACATTGCAAGAAGACTGTGAATTTTTTTACTCTTAGATGCTTAATTAGGAAGACAATATCGAATCCGAGTCTGTTAAATATTCTTTAATAACGTGCAGCCAGATCGAGGCGTTTTTAGAATGGAATATTTAATAACAAAATCTTTCGGCGGTCATTTAATTCTGTGCATAATTAATATCGAGAAAGGCGATCTCTCGACTGCAACCTTTTCTTTCCTATTGTTCGCTGTGAAATTATTTTCACTGGACCTTCTGAAAGTTCCTTTTGCTTTTCCAGCTGATTACTATGCGACGAGTTAATTTAATATTTCTTCGTACTGTAAATATTATCCGACATTCGAGTCACTTTATGAAAACCATTTGAACCGACTGCGCAGAGAGATCCTAAATTAATAAACGGTAAAAAATTTTCGCTCGTTGTACCTTAATAATACAGTTCATCATAAATTTATATTTGCTGTTTTCACCGGAAGACGTCTTCTTAATAAATTTTGCAATTAAAACTAGTCTGAAAAATCTACAGACATTTAATTTAAGAAAATATTTGACACTTCTTTGATAGGCGTCTATTACTTGAAATTTTTATCACTGTCGTGAATTAATTACAAAAGCAAACGAAATAATTTAAATATGTTTAGTAGTTCTAACTTCAACTTGCTTAGCAAAAATTATTGTCAGTTTTAAGAAATCATAACAATCTTTAAATATTAAATCGACAAAGCTTAATTCAAAAACTACTTAATACCCATTTAGATAGTTCAAGTTCGTAATTAAAGGATCGGAGTATTTTCTGCAGAGGCAAGAACCGAACGGCTTAAACTCCGCAGCCATTGGAATCATGCTTTTCATAGTTAACAAGCAATTAATTATTAAATGGAAGATTAGCATTTAATTAATTTCACCATTTCTTTCTTGTTTTTATATACATAAATATTATTTGTATTCAATTAACTCCTATCACAATAAATTTATAACTTCAATAATAGTAAAATAATATACGACATACAAATATAATTTATTCAGGATTCTTGCAATTTTCTCTGCAATGAATTATGAATGAATAAAGGAACCTATTGAATCGATGCCTATCAAGGCAAATTTATAACTTCAATAATAGTAAAATAATGTAAGATATAAAGATATAATTTATTTAGAATTCCTGCAATTTTCTCTGCAATGAATTAAGAATAAATAAAGGAATCTTGAATCGATTCCTATCAAGGAAAATTTGTAACTTGAACAATAGTAAAATAATCTAAAATATAAAGATATAATTTATTTATAATTCCTGCGATTTTTCATGCACAATGTATGATTGAATAAAGGAGTCTATCAAATAGATTCTTATGGAGGAAAATTTATAACTTCAATGATAGTAAAGTAATGTAAAATATAAAGACATAATTTATTTAGAATTCTTGCAATTTTCACCAGAATATATTAACGAATAAATTAATCTATCGAATCGATTCCTCTCATAGCAAATTTTCAACTTCAATAATAATAAACTAGAAAATCTAAAAAGAGTGATATGCTTCACCATGGTAAGCGTAGTATCACTACATTAACCATTGATGTAAAACACTTAAATAGACAAACTAGTTACAACATAGGTGCCAATCAAAATGACATCCAAAGACATGGTACATAAAACACAGGCTATACAGGTCCGTATAACAAAGGGGAGCGTGAAACAGGCGACAAAACCTCGTAATCGGTCCTCAACGTGTCAAACCGAAATTACACCGCCCTCGAAACCAGGCATCGTCGTACAAATTTTCCCGTAGTCGCCAACAGCAACCGAGTTGTTCAAGTGACCCGTGTTAAACGCTTCGCCTGCATATCGACAATTATAAAAATAATACAGCGTCCGAATATCGACGCAAATAATCCGACGCTAACGAGTTTGACAGGGCCCGGTGAATCGCCTGGTGATCGTTAATCAGCTGTCTGGCGCGACAGGCAAAGTATTCGGAGAACTCGGCCATCGCGGATCATATTTATCAGGATCCGGTAATATCGCGGCAATGAAAGGACTCCGCGTAGGCGGTCGTCGTTACAACGTTTACAGGACGATCCTGTAACGGTTACCAAACTGGCGAACACACAGCCGCAGCCTCGAGGCACATATTTCCTGGCGCATATACACATCGGTCGGATTATCTCTATTTATCGTACGTGAAATCGCAAGCACCGCTTCAGGAAATACCGAAAGAGGATTACCAGTCACACGGTCGAATGCATCCGTGGCTTCATTAATTCAGGATGCACATCCTTCCGAAGCTGTAACGGCAGGCTTTCCAGCCACTAGCCAACGCGGCGGCGTGCATCCGATACAGAACCATCTACGTGCGCATCCGGACGACCAAAAGTCGACGGGCGAACCACGGTCAGACGCGGATAGTAAATACACATTACTGTCTGTCGCGGTTTCCCCGCTTCTCCCCGACTCTTCGCGATATTCTGATCTAGCTTTGCCGTCCACTCAAAGTAGCCTAAGGTGCGCCAGTTCCATGTAACACGTTCCACCGGTCAGCTCGCTGCGAATCCTCGGCTGGGAATTGGGGAGCTTGCATCTGCCGAGAGTAACGATCTATCAGGTTGTTGTACACAGGATGCCCCAAAAGAGAAATTAGGGGTTTCTCAGGTCATTTGAAGCAACTTTTACCTGTGCGAAAATTCAATCTGCGGCTTCGTTTATGAATTATTAATTATAAATCACTGGCTGATGAGGGAAACGCGCTCGAACCATCAGCTGGTCAGGCGCGCGATCAGAAGTGAAAGAACAAGTCAGACAACTTTCAGAATTTTTTTAACTACGTGACGATAATAATTTTAAGAAAAACGCTGTTCATTTTTATTTCAGAATGTCTAAAGAATAATTATGAATTTTTCAGACCCGAAATAATAAACAATTTAGCCGTGTCAGCTGTTTTAATTTTCTGGTGTGCATGACATCTCACGCGTACCACACGAAATTTTTATTAAGAATTATTAATGAAAAATCACTGGCAAATACTCAATACATAGCACATGGTCAGTCCTCCTTTCTGTGAAGATTTTCCTAACTTGATATTGAAATAATTATTATCGACCGGCGATTATTTCAGAATTTTTGTAAGGCCCATGATTCATGACTGAAAACTTTTTAATAGGTCTGGGTTAGGTGAATTTGAAAGTCTGAGTTTGTTTAAAATCTTCGACATTCGGCATCAGCACGAGTCTGACTGCCGAAGATTTTAAACAAAGTTTAACAAATATAAATGCGATGCCTTTCTTGTCAGACAAAATGCAATATTATATTTTTAATCAATATTTAGTCTTTGAAGCATGCCTATACTATTAGAATGAAACTTAATTTACAGTTGTTGCGTATAAATAATATATTCCTCATTACACTTTCTTTCAGGAATATTTTCGAGGTCGTCGCTGGAAGAAAACACCCTGGACAACCAAAACGTCAATCAGAGCGAGTGCGTCTCAAACCCTGCCGTCGTCAAAGGGTTAACATGTGACTTGAAACTTACACATCCCCATAGACAGTTAAAACACCTTTCACATTGCTATATTTGCATTTAATAAATCTGTAAAAGTAAAAATATTGCACGTACGACTAACAGTAATAAATTTTATATTCACGAAATAAAATTAACTATGTACAATGGAATTGTTTTAGGTGAAGGGACATTCCGTGGGAACGAAGTTTCTGCGGCAACGTGATCGACAAGGGGGTAATTTCCCTGTACTTACTACGACGGGCTGTTATCGGTGACGGTAATGACAGATATTGAATCATTTACAATATTACTGTCGCACTCTATTACGTCCGGTCTCGATTCCTTGCTGCGTTTCTATTAAATTATTAAATTGTTCTTCGACTGACAAATAGAATTGCCGCACTGGTAAAGCCTGAGGATTGTACGACGCCGATCCGCCATCGCCGACCAACATGCGATCCTCTTAAAATCGATTGGACCTCGTGTGCAGAAGGTAGAAGTCTATCAAATTGTATCTTCGGTTTCGATCGCGAGTAACGTCGATGTGCTTGCGATAGTAACATTATTACAGTTATAGTAAAGTATCTAAGATGATTGGAGGAGATTATGGAAACACAGTCCCGGCAGAAAGATAGGGGGATCAATTGAACGTTAATAAAATAAACGGGGCACTGCCGAAGCAACGTCGGTGTTATTACCGTTCGCCTCGTCGTCGGCAGCCTGGCGCTAACCTAATGGACACCATTCGGAACGGACACAGGCAAGTACAATTTTTTTATTGCAACTACGAAGGATTTCAGCGGAAGCACGTTGAATTGAAATTAGAGAATCGTAGAGGAAACTCGACCGGAGAGGAACGTGAATTTTGCAATAAAGTTACTCAGTTCTTAGTTTGCTGTAATCCTCTTATCCGGAACTTAGCCGAATTGAAATTACGTTTTCACCGGCTGAAGGGAATCCTTTATTCTCCGCATTTTTGTAACCCTTAACCTCCTTGAAAATTATGACCTAGTCTTTCAGGTATCGGTGGCTGCGTTGAAATATTCCACTCGTGGACTGTTAGAACTTCTTTTGGGAATATTTATAACATTTTATCTATTGAAGATCTGTTAAATGTTTGAAGAAAATTTTAGGGAGGTAAAAATAATCGTTAGAATGTCTTCAACCCCTTGCTAGAACGTTGAAGAAAGAATCGAGCTAAGAAATTAAATATTACAAATATACAATACCTATTAGTATGACGTCAGGTAAAAACATAAATAAAAATTGTACTGTGTCATTTTAACCCCTTGACTTATTTTATAATAATAGTGTCTAGACTTTCTTTGTCCTCTGCAGAATGACAAAAAGAAAAGACAAATTCGTAGTTACGTATCAACAATTAAATAAAATGTTATTTCCATTTAATGAAAATTAAGAAAATACATGTCTAGAAAATTCGGTCAATGGGTTAAAATATATATCCAAATAAATATACAAAATTTTAAAACGCTACCCCTACATTAACCTAACAATTTTGTGTTTTCTATATCGTCTAATATTGATAGCTCTGAATAGAAACAATTTATAGAGCCCCGAACGAATTGGTTAAATAAAATAAATTTAAGCAGAAGTATTAAAAGCGACTATTTTAGACTATCTTAATTTCTTCAATTCATTAGCCACATTTTACAATAAATTTGCAGAAATCTGTCGAATAATCTTCGTAAAATATTATTTCTACAACCACAACATTTTCTAAATGAAATCTATAAAAAATCGCCTTATGAAAATTATAAAAAATTTCCAAATTGAAGCTATAAAAAGTCGGAAAATCCCCACGTCTGATAGACCAACTGTTGCGGACAAACAATTCCTAATCACCGAAGAACGTAACGCAGCAAGGGGTTAACCAACGCGAGTCATCGGTCGGCCACTCACCCTATCGTTACACAACTGACCCTATAGACAACAGCTGCCATAATCGATTCCTCTATAACAAGATAAAGCTATAGATTAGATCGCCTCGGTTCAAACAGCTTCTATTAACCACATTCCCCGTGGAAGAAGACATTCATTACCGACCGGTCGGGTCATTTAACGAGAACGTTAAGTAGATTGCGGAAGTGATTTTCCAGAAAGAAACCGTCCGGGGAGGGAAAGGTGTTCGGAGGTGCCAGCGATGGAAGAGAAGGGAAATGCCATGCGATTAGGGCGAAGGACGATGCATAAATTATGAAAAGAGCGTAGCGCGCGGATTTTCGAAAGATTGCGGCCATTATGTCGATTTTTCTTTCTGGCCGGTTAGGGGCGAGTCGTTTCCAAGATGCATCGCGGGTTTATTAGAGCGAGTCGCCGCTCTTTCCCGGTGAAATTGTTAGTCGTCGTCCTCGGTGTGGTTTGTTCACGTGCCGAGCTCGTTGAATAAACTTTCTCGCACGCTTTGCGAACGCCGGCCGCGGTAATTTCTTTAAGGCGCTGCCCATTACCGCCGGGGGATCCTCGCCGAAGGGACGAGTCGTTTTCCCGAGACCGTAATTATTCCGTGTCTAACGACGTCGACGATACCAGAAACTCCGGCCGAGATCAAAGCGGCGGGAACTCGGGAAAAGAATCGACCGGCTCAAAGGAGACGCGTCCATCGCGCGGAAACGCTCGCACGATAATGACGATGACTCGGACCACGAGATCGTTCGAATCTTTTGTCACGGATCCGCAAGGATGATCGGTTGCCGTGAGAGGAGAAATTGGTTCAGAGCATCGCGCGAGACAGATTTGTTACGACAATTTAGTGAAAATGTTAAAGTCTTGGTGGCGCGCTTGTTTACAAAGGACAGTTCTAATAAACAGGGCTTTGCCAAAAATACTAATTCAAATGTCTGGCATTTCAGGTGGACGGTTCCTCAAGAGTAGTGGAACGCGATGGCAACATCGACCAACACTGTCCTCTGCAATTTAGAAAAGGCATAGACGAAAGGCAGGGAAGAAATCACTAAATTCAGCTTCGAAGACGTCGATCATTCGACTTGAGACGCACTCGAAGAAACAGGAACCAGACAACCCTTAAATAAATTATGGTAATCCCTCATTGACTATTTCACTCCTTCAGGTACACTCCTTCTATCATTCCTACAGCCAATTAGAAAACGCTACATTCCTCCGTCACAAACTACCCTTAAGCAATCACGACAAGATCGACGTGATGACGGACAGAACGCAACGAGAATCAAACAGAACATCTATAGCAAAAATCGCGAAAAGAACTCGTAAACCAGAAACCAGCACTCTCAAATTTTCAGTGCTGCCAGCTTACATATTTTTCATAAATATAATTTTTCAATTCGAATATTTTCATTTTCAATTCTACCTTCAATCATACCATGCATGTCTATATCTTCTCTAACAAGTTGTAGATATTATGCATATTATTTATACTTATTTGAATAATTTTTCTCTCAATTCTTCAAATCTTTGCTCTCTCAAATTTTCATTGAGACATTGTATTCTATACACACTCTTCATTCATTTAAAATATTCTTAGGGCACTATTCGCATCTTAACACGTAAGAATGGAACTGTTCTATTTTGCACTTTGCAAAAATCTGTTGCAAATTAAAATTGCTTGAATTACAAACGGTGAAGACCCAGTCTGAAGTTTACATTTCAAACGTGACGATCGGAGAAAGAAAAATTCCGGTTGGACGTTGTTATAGTTGTAAATTGTATTTGGTTCGTTACGGGGTGCCTCGGTTTTCCATGGTTTTATTTCGAGAACTGGTTCGTTCTGAGGCAAGAAGAGATCTCGGGAACGCGGGAACGTGCAGCACGATAATTCAAGGTTCGCAGTGTAAACATTTTAATTTTCCCCGTCGAGCCATCTGATCAAACTAATTAATCTAATTCGTGTGCATTAAAGGGGCACGAAGGAGGGCGGTCGATAAACGCGAGAGACGTTGGGAACAGTCCCGGAGATAAATACACGCCAAATAGATTGGCCCGAGCGATTGTTATAACAGTTATTAAGACAACGACAGCGATAAGACAGTGCGCACGCGAGCACACACGCAGCCAGGGAATTACAAATTAGTCGACACGATAAATCGGCCCCCGGTTCATTTATCATAGCCAGTATTAAAAGGGCCCGCCCTGGAAAACGTCGTGCAATTATTTCTTTGATTGAGAATCGAATTATTCAACCCCCGAGCCGCGGCATTAATCTTCCACGGATAAGTATTTTCGCATTTCCCACGGATCGTTGGGTACTTCGTCCGGAAACACTCGTTCGTATAATCGCTATCGATATCTCTTTTCCGCGATGCCTTTGTTCCATTTTTCCACCGAAGAATGTTCGTTTCATTTGTTAACGTCAGGTTTAGGGCCAACATAGTCAGTCAGTGCAGAAAGTAAAGTACCAGCTGGCTTATACGAAATAATTCAGGTTGATCGGATTATCGAATTTTTTGGATAATCGAATAATTGCTCTCGCATCTCTCTGTGCTGCTAAATTGCATATTTTTATTATAGATGATCATTCAACGCGTGTACTTTCGTTTTTAATTTTAGCTTCAATCAAATAAAGTGTATCTACACCTCTTGTGACAAATTGGCAATATTATATACATTGTTTACATTTATTTTAATTATTTTAATCTCAATTCTTCAAATCTTGGCTCTCTCAAATTTTCTGTGCTACCAGCTTCCATATTTTTCATAAAAGTAGTAATTAAACGCGAATATTTTCGTTTTCAAATTTAGCTTCAATCGAATAATGCATAACTACATCTTTTATGATAAATTATGAATATTGCGCGTATTATTTATATTTATTTTAATTATTTTCATCTCAATTCTTCAAATCTCCGCTCTCTCAAATTTTCTCTGCTACCAGCTTCCATATTTTTCATAAATATAATTTTTCAACTCGAATATTTTCGTTTCTAATTTTAGCTTCAATCATATCATGCATCTCTACATATTTTATAACAAGTTATGGATATTATGCATATTATTTATACTTATTTTAATAATTTTTCTATCAATTTAACACTTTCCATGCACGAATAAAAACATGAACCATTGAGAATGGAACTGTTCTATTTTGCAATTCGCAAAAATCAAGACCCAATCTGAAGTTTATATTTTTAACCTGAATTTCGGGGAAATAAAAATTCCGCTTGGCCATTGTTACAATCCAAAATTGTATTTATTATCTGTCTTTTGTCCCAGAGTGTACAAGTGAATCCCAAGATGGCGTCGATAGACGTAAGGTGCGAACACCGAAAATTTCCGGCGCGCAATGTGCTCCGTTCGGTGGCGTCGCTCCACCGAAGCGGACTTCCGTAACGAAAGGGTTAATAAAAGCCGGTGGTCGTTGTCTGGTTGCGTTTTCGCGCGGCGGTAAGTTCGGGTGTTTGATAGAGAACCGTATTCCGTGTCTCGTTCCGATGTTAATGACATATTAATGCTAACGATGCTCGTTAGGGGTCTCGAGTCGTTGATATTTCCCTTTCCCCCGTTGTTTTATTCCCCCGGCCCGAGCCGAGAGGACAACTTCACCGTTTGGACAGCTCGGTAATTCATCGCGTCTTGGCAAATTGGGTCGAGTTAGTTCGCCGGAATGTTGAAGAGACATTCCGACGGGATTCGACCGCGGAAAGGAGGGAACTGCACGGAACGTTCATGATATTGCTCTCGTCTCACGAAATAGCCTCGCCTCCATCTCTCTCTCTCTCTCTCTCTCTCTCTCTCTCTCTCTCTCTCTCTTTATCTATCTCTCTTGCCCCACCCACGGAACCATCCCACTCGACGTACCACAGAAGTTGGAACTATTACGTATAAAGTTGTCGTACGTTTCCAAGATTTTCCACTTCCGTTCTCTCTTTATTTTCGATTCCCGATAACGGGGACTCCTCCGGCCACGCGGCGAATCGCGACCCGCACAAATTCTTCCTCCCTCGCCCCCCTCCGACCGAAGACACAGACGAACGGCGAACT
This sequence comes from Agapostemon virescens, assembly GCA_028453745.1. Classification (NCBI taxonomy): domain Eukaryota; kingdom Metazoa; phylum Arthropoda; class Insecta; order Hymenoptera; family Halictidae; genus Agapostemon; species Agapostemon virescens. The sequence goes on along the minus strand of CM052095.1, from coordinate 8,098,981 downwards.
TCGATGCTTCCCTATTCCCGCAGATTATTATCCTGATTCTCGCTTATCCTCCGAGGTAAATGTCCCCGCGATTAAGTAAAGAATGTCCCCCTTTTTTTAATTATTATAGAAAATCTTGTTAGAGGTTTGCTTCAATGGGAGAATGGCAAACGAGGGCAATTTTCATTGAAAAGAAACATGTAAATGTAAGGTTAGTCAAAATAGACTTTTTTAACACTAAACCTACCATAAGGGGTGAAATTACACTTTCCAGATTTTCTATTTTACAATTCCTGACGTTGTAAAATTGTCTTCGTAGAAATCGATTCGATGGATTTTTCTACACCAACATACAGTGCAATAAAAATTGCACAAAATTCAAATTAATTAATTTTTGTCACTTTTATAGGACAATACACATTAGCCAAGTTTACTGCTCGGTAGGTTTAGTGTTAAAATGGAAAAGTTACTGTTTTTAATTTTATTGGCTTCTTCTTTATTTAATTTTATTTGAATGCTTCTTAATAATAACGCTGCAATAAAATGAAGTTTGGAAATCTCCTTTCCCATCGTAATCTGAACATAATTTGCCAGATGACGTTCTTCTGGATGACTTGTTGTTTCACAATAAAAGTTGCTGATCGTGTTGAAAGATTCTTCAAAAAGTGTTCAGTCATGGAGCATGAAATTTCAAAAATTCTGGAATGATCATCTGTCAGTATTTTTTAATTTAAAAGTTGTACGATATTTGAATAAATGCAACTATGCCATTATTATACAATATTGTACAATAGTCTAGTTCAATGCTTGATACTTTTAGTGTTAATCTTTTCTTAACGCACATATTAACAATTTAAAGACCGGAGACCAATTAATAGGATTTTTAATAATAGTGCTGCAACAAAATGAAGTTTCGAAATTTTCTTTTACATTATAATCTCAAAATTACTAGATAACGTTCCTTAAGATGGCTGGTTGTTGCACAATAAAAATTGCTGATAGTGTTGAAAGGTTCTTGACAAAATGTTCAGTCATGGAGCATGAATTTTCAAAAATTATGACACGATCATCTGTCCATATTTTTTAACACGAAAGGTGCACAAAATTAGAATAAATGCAACCTTGTTTTTCAGTAATAACGCAACAATAAAATGAAGTTTAGAAATCACTTTTCACCTTGTCATCTCAATCGAAATTATTAGATGACGTTCTGTAGAATTGTTCATTGTTGCACAATAAAAATTGTTGTCAGATTGAGGAAGCCATAAGAAAGTTTTTCGTGAACGTATAAAATTCCAAAACGATCGCAAATCGGGAGATGATAAAACGTTAACAGTTTTTAAAAAAAAAAGCACAATTAGTTTGTCTATGTGATATGTTTATCCCCCATGCAGAGATGGCTCCGTAATTTCTATCGTTTTGCAAAAGCAAAGGTATACACACGCGCATAGAGTATTACACGCGTTATTTCGAGTTACGACAAACATGGCGACACATAAATTCGGCCTTCGCCGCGGCGACAAAATATCACGAGCAGAAATTACTGTGGCACGGGGGACGACGGAATATTTCATTCGTCGACGGTGATTTCAAGTCGTAGAATTCTTCTAGAAACAAGTTGACGGCGAACGAATGACGGCTCATAAATCAAACCCGGGTGCTCGAGGGAACTTACATTTCGCAAGCGGGCGGTAATTTACAATCGCCGCGGCTTATTCCGCCGTTTGATTTCGGATTCCGAGGAATTTTTCCGCGAGAAGAGAGCAGAACAAGCGCGATCGATTCCGCGGAAACGCCATTAACCCTTTCGGGACGAATGACGTATCGACGACGTCAGGGCTGTCTATTCAAGTCTTAAAGTTGCAAATAATACGATTTACTTATGCTAGTTAACGAAAGCATTTATTTTTAGAACGTGAATCTTTAGGTTAAAGTTTGGCTTTTTGGAGAAGGTATTTTCAATGCTTCCAAACATCCTCGTCAGCAGGGGATGTATTAAAATGTTTAATGGAAATCTACTAGCTGAAGAAATATTTATTTTGGAAGTTAATTCAGCTTCGAGTGCAAGACGTTAATTGTTTATTAAGGAACTTTTTATTCTATAAAATTTTACAGATTCGTTCGACTCCTAAGATTATTTTCAGATATTAATTATTGCAATTGTAGAATTTATAAAATTGCCAACACAGCAATCCATTCATTAAATTCTATAAAAATCACAGAAATTAATAAAAAGGAGTAACTCATGTTCAATGGAAATCTGCTAACTGAGGAAATATTTCTTTCGAACCAAATTCAGCTTCGAGTGCAAGACGTTAATTGTTTATCAAGGAACTTTTTATTATACAAAATTTTACAGTTTCGTTCGACTCTTAAGATCGTCTTCAGATTTTAAATATTGCTATTATAGAATTTATAAAATTGCCAACACAGCAATCCATTCATTAAATTCTATAAAAATCACAGAAATTAATAAAAAGGAGTAACTCATGTTCAATGGAAATCTGCTAATTGAGGAAATATTTCTTTGGAAGCAAATTCAGCTTCGAGTGGAAAACGTTACATTGACCTAAAATGTCTACAAAATTTAGAAAAATGCAAGCTGTACAAAATTCGATAAATTCAACCTTGTTACCTTCAACCAACGTGCACTAGTCCATTGTACTACTCGGTAGCTATTAATTTTCCTTAAAGCACACATCGACCCAAAATATCTACAAAACTTGAAAAAATTTAAGTTTCACAAATTTCGAGCAAACGCCACCATGTCGTTACTACAAAGCAGCGCATATTGATCCAGTTTAGCGATCCGTTGGTCCCAGTGTTAAAGTATGAACCGGGAACAACTAAATATAGTAGAGGAAGAATTTCACCCGTGAAATTTTTCTCCGCGCATGAACGAGCCAGCTGTCCAACGGGTTCAGCTTGTTCTTTTTTCTCTGATCACTATGTTCCACCGTGCGAGTCCGGATTCCGAAGAGTTTTTTCCCGCGAAAGGTTAGCAGAAATTCGCGACGATCGTTTTCGCGAGAGTGAATTTTCGTTCCGCAAATGTTAGTCGTCCTGGGAAAATACGGTCGCCGTCGGTGCGCTCGCTCTTGCCGCAGAGAATGTTCGTGTCTGAAGCGTATTTAAAATGTTCACGGAATCTGATAAAGCCGAGTCAATAACCGAGTGGCGCGCAGTTAGCCAGCAACGCATTATCAAGGAGAACAGTTGAAAGCTCGCCCCCGCGTACACTGGAACGGTCGTGAACACTTCGCTCTTATCAATTCATTTATTTTTAACTGAATGATATTGACCGCCTCTCGCTTTCTCTCCGCGGCAAAAACTAAATTGCCTGTATTTAGCGAACGCGTTTATCGTCTTTCGTTTTCCGGTAGCTCGCTGATGAACCGATCCCGGAACAAAAATATTAGATACTCGAAAAACTAGAGATTTTTATCTTTAGATGATATTCGGTGTCATACATCGAGCTACACTAATCGGATTACTGCATTACTGACGCGCATTCGATAAGTGACATTTTAATCTACAATTTTTATGAAGACAGTTTTGTATTTCGTCCATCGTGTCGAAAGTAATATTAGTGTGAATATGAGGGAAATTTCTGAACAAATATTTAACCCTTTGCACTCGAATGGCGACTCTGTGGCGCCAGTAAAAATTGCCATATCACAATTCCAAAGATTGTTCATTTTATTAAATTCGTTCACATTCTAGAAATTTCTGAACGTGCAGCTGTTGAGTAAGAAAGCAGATTTACTGTCAGGTGCACAATTCGAAAAAGATTGCGTAGAATAATAATTTTGTAGGTTAAAAGAAGCGTCTTAAAGGGTTAACTTCCAGCTGTACCCAAATAATTGACAAATTTTTAGGACCAAGCTTATGAATAAATATTTGAAAAGTGACGGTGATCGATCATAGTGCAGACCTAGATACGATGTCCAGACTATTCTCGACAATATTTGAAGTAATAAATTATTTTGAAATTTAAAACAAACTTCGTAGTAAAATCAAGTTTGTATTTATAATCTATTATGCAGTTTCGCCTCTTTCCTGCAAATTTGCAATGCCTTTCTTAGAGAAATTCAGGCTTCGCTTCTAGGCCTGTCAGACGGGTCAAAATTGGCAGCAGCAATGTTATAATTTATGTATGTCCCTAATCACGAATCAGCATACGCCAGCGTTTCCACGTGCAGCAGTAATTATGAGAATTGCAGAAGTGTGTTTGCACATAATAAATTAGCGGGAAATCTCAAGAAATCCGCTGGTGCAATTTTTATAAGAAATTACAGACCAGTCACTTTAACTGTGTGGTAGTTTTAGCATTAATCTCCTGAGTGCAATTTGCGAGCATGAATGCACGTAGCTAGGTGCAGCATGCCATCTGTCATCCATTATACGTATTGTTTCCTCTTTTATTTAAACGTTAACTGAATGAAGTCCGTTCCATTTTTCAAGCAATTTGTATAACCCATCAAAAAGCAATGTACTAAATATTTATATTAACAAATTGTTCCTGCTAATTGTCGAGCCCCGGTTTTCACTATTTTCCATTAAATATACGATCGTAACGTAAACACGCTCTGCTATCTTCGATAATATTTTTCATTTAGCAACAAGGAAACGATTTACAATAAACCGGTACCATAAAATCGTCGTGTGTAAATAGTTTTTATTTAATCAGAACCACGTGTGTTTGCAATGAGTCACAAACTGAATCGTTAAAACTAGAACGCATTTATACTTTCAAACAAACGTGCAATCCAATTTACAGTGTCGCATTTACAATCTAATCCAAATATTGATGCGGCCACGTAGCACATCCAGATACGTTCGCTCCATTCTCTCAGATACAAGGTTTCGGTTTCATAATACTTTTGGGGGGTTAAAAAATCCAGGAGCGATCATTGAGACGTAATTTTGAGCTAGAGGCATCATCGGAGCATTTTTCATCGAAACGTGGCTCATCGGGCGATAACGGTTACCGGTGCTCGCTACCGCGGCATGATAATCCAGTTTTCGGTGCCTAAATTGCAAGATGTGTATGTGGACGACGCGTGGTTTCAACAAGACGGTGCTACAGGCCATACAGACGGAGAAATAATTCAATTACTGCACGAGTCATTTCCTGGTCGCGTAATTTACCGTTTCGGTGCTCAAAATTGGCCGCCTAAATCATGCGATTTAACGCCGTTGGATTTTTTCCTTTGGGGCCTTTCGAAGTCTGAGGTTTATGCCAACGATCCCATACCATCCGCGCCTTGAAGGAGGGAATTTAGGGCTGTGTCAACGAAATTCAACCACATTTATGCGAAACGGTCATGGAGAATTTCTTGGTTACGGAATTTGGCCAATGGCCATTTTCCCGATATGTTGTTTCATACTTAACCCTATGCTTTACGGATCAATAGAAATTTTGGGATACCTTTTAATTGCAAATCGTTCTTTGTAAAATCGTCGTATACACATAATACTAAAGATATTTTACTCGTAGTTAACGAGTCAGCAATTTAGTTGCCATTAAAAATGGCTGCCGCGAGATTGAAAAATCCGTCATGGTCCGTTTTCGAAACCGAGTTTTTAAAGTGCTGAACGGGTACAGTGTGGAAGTTGCAAACGGAGCAATGTAAAAATCAGGGGAATTTTGTGATTGTTCGAATTTTCGAGTCGCAGCGTGGAACTTTTTTCATAGCTCGCGGGGGCGTGCACGAGGCTGCAAAGATTTTGAAGTGTGCAACGAGTGTACGCCGGTATAAAACGATCAGCTGACGTAAGGGAATTTTACGTAAGATCAGGCCGGCGTAAAGCCATAAGACCAATATGCTAGACGTGTGTACATATCGCGGCTGATAAGACATCTGGTGGGGGATGTTTGACGAGCCAAAGTCACACAGCATTAACGTTCTGTTCCCGTGGCGAGCTTTCTAATTGAAACTGAAACGGCTGGCTCGAAGCGCAATTCCCGGATAATTCTGGATAATGAGCGCCGTGAAATTTTTAATCCAACAACCTGTGTTCGGCTGGCTGCAACGTGATGCAACATGACGTGACAGCCTGCTCGAAATCGCGCGTCATTAGCTTCTCATTTCTCAGGCCTTAACGCGCTGTAACGTTTAGTATTACTCGACTGTAAATTTTCGTGCATGCACACCGAAATTGACAGCGCGAAACACGAGCCACGGATGTTTCGGAATTTTTTAATGTCATCCTGACTCCTCTAATTTGGTAATTATATCATTTCATCCTTCCTCCTCTAATTTGGTAATTACATTTTGTCATCCTTCTTTCTGTAATTTATTAATTCAATTTTTTCTTCTTTCTTTCTTTGATTTATTAATTACTTACTTTCATCATACTTTCTATAGTTTATTAGTTACATATTTCTCGTTCTTTCATCTGCAATTTTTTTGTAGTTTATTAATTACATCTTTTATCCTACTTCCTCTAATTCATTATTTCTGTTCTTTCATCCTCCTCTATCTAATTTACTAATTATACTTTTTCATTCTCCTTTCTGTAATTTATTAAATACATTTTCCTTCATCTTTATATTTTTAACTTGTTAAATATATTTCTTTATCTCCCTCTTTCTCTGACAAACTAATTATACATTTTGTTGCCTCTTGTTTTGTAATTCATAAATTATACTTTTCGCTGTCTTTCGTTCCGTAGTTTATTAATTATATTTATCTTTGCCCTTCCATCTCTGATTCATTAATCATATTTTCCTTTGTCTTTCTGTCTCTAATATATTAATTGCATTCCTCTCTCTGTCCCTCTCTCTACATTTATCTCTCCCCTATGTACTAATTATATATTCCTTTCCTTCGTTATCTAATTGATCAACCACATTTTTCCGTCTCCTTCTTTTCCGCAATTTATTAATTCCATTTCTCTTCGCGCTTCCTTCTCTAATTTACGATATTCCGTCGTCGGTCCGTCGCTTTTTCGCCGACGTTATTTGTTCTTTATCTCCGCACAGAAATAGCAATTTGCAAACATTGCTGCGCTTATACGAATTCGTATATCATGGATGATTTTTTTTTTCGTCAGCTCGAACGAGGTGCAGAATATTCCCACCGCAGAATTACTTTCGAAACTAATTTTTCGAGTTTCATCCCAGCGATTCGCGGGCACGTGCGACCAATGAGGTTCGGGGACACACCATCGCGATCTCTTTCTTTTCCTCGATCCGTCTCTCTTCCACTTCGATCATTCTACACTTCTTTGTTTTCCCTCGAATGAAGTTATTTGCCTTCGTATACGCGGCTTCTACTCGATGAAATGTACACCGGTGTACGTTGCAGTTTTGCGAACGATCTACTTTACCTGTGGAACTTTGTCGATCGTGTACACGAGACGTGGACAGTAGGGTGGAAGGAAGACAGCAACATTGTGCAAATGTTATCTAATAGGTTTGTAAATATTAAACCGGAATTTGTCCGAACGTAGCTGTCAATGTAGGTATCGTCAAACCTAACCCAAACCGCGTCATTGATGTCATTTTCTTGTCTGATAAAAATTTTCAACTCTCAACGATACAAATTTCATACAACAATTTTCATAACGTTGAACACGTCGAATTTTGTGCCTGGAAACAACGATTTACGCACCGAATAAAACCTAAATAATTGCGAAGAACCTCCAGTCATTAATTTTAAATAGTTTAAGGGATACCTAACTCTGTTAAAATGTGTTAAAAAATTTAAATACTAGTCAAAAGTACATTTTAGAAATGTATTAACCAATTAAATTCGAGTAGCAATTTTTATTAGCACACGATTCCTTGATTGAGCACAGAGCTGTTCAATTATTATTCTATTATAAAATAACTATTGAGGAAATATAGGAAAAATCCTAAATAATTGCGAAGAACCTCCAGTCATTAATTATAAATAAATTCAGGGATACTTAATTGAGATACTAAATGTTTTAAGAATTTTATATACTGGTCAGAAATACATTTTAGAAATGTATCAACCAATTAAATTCGAGTAGCCATTTTTATTGGCATATGATTCCTTGGTTAAGCACAGAAGTGTTCAAATAAGCTTTCTCATTCGCTGCAATGTACAACTGCAAATCGCAAGACAACTTTTTTAATATTGTCCATTAAAACTTGTTCTTCCATTTAAATTTCAAATAATCAGTAGATTCCACGATATGGAAAAGAAACGTTTGAAATGTTACAGCTGATCGGAGTTACAGAGAAAATTTTTAAACGCTGCTTTTTACAACTTTTTTGTGCGGACCGATATTCAAAGTTTAAAAATACGTTTCCCAGATCTGTGTCAATTATACCTATTCTAAAAATTTCGTCGAAATAGGTCAACGTTAAATCGAGCTACAAACGTATAATCGTTAGCACTCCAAGCAATTTTAATTCCAAAATCGACCCGTTTTTGACCTAGAATAGTTCCATTTAACATTGTTTTATTTTCTGTCGTCCATGCGAAGTTTATCACTATCACTCGTACCTGCAACACTTTCATGTTAACCGATTCCTTAAATGCAACAAAATAGTTATACGAATTGTTTTGAATAACAGAAAAATCGTAGAAAATTACTTTTATCTTTTTCTATGTATTTCGGATCAACTGCAATTTTTTCAGAATTTCTTTCATACTTCGTGTAATAAACTAATTATTCTAACTTCCTAAAACAAGTCAAAGCCACATGTTCCAATATTGAAAAAGCATTCTATTATATGTTATTTACAATCATCGAAATTTTAAAAGTGCATTAATGAGTAATGTGTTAGGGGATCCAAAGTCTTCACTAATTATAATTATACCTACGGTACTGTTAAATGTAAAACAGAAGCGAGGCGAAAAATAATTTTTCTAATTACTGCAATTATTTTCAATATTATATTAAATTTAGTTACATAATAAAATATAATGTACTAATAAGTCTATAAAAACTTATTCAACGGTGTTCATTATTATTCAATTCTAATTGAATAATTTAATAAATTTATTATCCTTGAATACATATTTTTAAAAGACTGTTAAAAATTCTAATAGACAAAATATTTCGCAAAAATTGTCGCTTTTAGTGTTCCGTTAACCTACTGTCCAGACCGTTCAATTATCAATGCAAGTTACTTTATTTATTTAAACTGTCTCAAAATTCGGTAGGAAAATTTCTGAATAATTGCTTATGGGACTATCAACAGCCATGCGCCCCAAAGGGTTGAACAGCTGTGCTATAGTATGCAGCGTAAAGTGTGCAACGGGGGAAAGAAATCATGCAAACTTAATCCCAGCCTGGCATTATTGATTTAGACTTGTTTATGCATGGAGGGAACACTGTCGCGTGTAATCACTAATTGCCGGCTAGCATACCACGAGACCTGCCAACGTCGCCGCTTTAATTAGGCTTGGCCTTATGCTCCGTGCTGAAGCTTTCTTGCTAATTCAACTGCGATTGACATTTTTATATCGTACTCGATCAGTAGAATTTTATGCAAAAATTATATTCGTCGATTGCAAGAAATACATAATCAAAATTGCTGTTCTATTTTGGTAAGTTCAATAAATTAATAGTGACACGTTAAAAGAGAGTAAGTGTGTCAATGTGTTATTTTCAACGTATTTTCATTGACGTCACTCAAAAATCAAATTTTGTACACGATATTTGAGTACCTTCATGCCATAGAAAATTGCATTTCTCGTTTAGTAACTTCCATGCATCAACAATGACACATTAAAAGAGTGTACGTGTGTCAATGCATTATTGTCAACCTACTTTTATTGACGCCTTTGAAAAATCAAATGGGATTGATAAAATATTCAGAATCGCGTCAACAACATGCAAAAGTATTTCTACACTTTTGATTAGTAATATAAATAAGTTGATCTCTGCAAAAATAAAACTTTTAAGTTAAACATAAAAGTATTTCCAATTCATGCTCTGATTTCTTCTAATACAATTTTTTATATGTAGAAGATATATTTAGAAAATTAATTTCTGCATATTTGAATTGAACGTAGAGAAAGCTATAAGGATACAAATTTTGGAGATTTTATCTTAACAATTCGTGGTAGTTGATTTTTGCAGGATTGTCCCTCCCCTTTCGACCCTTTAATGCGTAAGCAACTGATGGACAGTTCAGAGGGGAAAAATGCAGTGACTCGAATCAGTATGCCATTCGGCTCGTCATTAATTTCCTATTGTTGCGAAGGCCTAGGTAGACCGAACGCAAGAGCATTTTTATTTATCTAGACGACCAGCTTTCGGCATTGTTAGGCGGTCCACGCGAGCTCCGCTGTCAACGTGATGCGAAAGCCGATTCGTGTCACAGATATTCGATCAAATGAAAGGAAAAAGCGTTGTCCAAGAGAGGGATCCTATTGCATTCTCAGCTTCGTTGGTCTTGTGGGGACGCAACCGACGTCCTTCCCGAGAGAATTCGATTCTCTGTGCCCTCCGCCCATTAATCCTGACTTATCCTGGCTAAGGTTCCATTCCCCGTGAAGACATATTGGAGGAGTGCGTGAGTATTACCGATTTTCTTGTACCGGATATTGAATCGTTGGGATTTCGCGGTGCTCCGTTGCGCATTAATCTTTGTAAATCCAAAGTCAATCCTAAACTTTACGATTTCGTGATTTTCTTACTATCGAGCTGTGCATTTTTTAGTAAAATTAAAATTGTCTACGTCCATTGCAACGCGCAGAAACCACTTCGAAAATTTTATCTTCTTTGAAATGTACCTTTCAATTTTTGTAAATCTAAAAGCAACCTTATATTCCACAATTTTGTGATTTTATTGTTATCAAACTGTGGATTTTTAAGCTAAATTAAAATTGTCTACGTCCATTGGAACACGTATAAACCACTGAAGAAATTTTCTTTTCTTTGAAGGGTGCATATTAATTTTCGTAAAATGAAAGCAATTTTAAACTCCACAATTTCGTTGCTGTGTTATTATTATACCGTGGATTTTTATGTAAAATTAAAATTGTCTACATTCATTGCAATATGTAGCAACCACTTGAAAAATGTTATCTTCTTTGAAAGGAGCGTTTTAATCCTTGTAAATCTAAAAGCAACTTTATATTCCACAATTACGTGATTTTGTTAGTGTGAAATTGTGGATTTTTATGCTAAATTAAAACTATCTACGTCACTTGCAACACGTAAAAACCACTTGGCAATTTTTTAAATATTTGAAAGCTGCGCATTAGTTGTTGCAGATTCAAGGGCAGTCTTCAATCTACATTTTCATGATTTTATTCTTATTACACTGTGGATTTTCATGCAAAATTAAAATTGTCTGCATCCATTCCAACACGCAGAAGCCACTTAGGAATTTCCTTCTTTCGTGAAAGCTTCGCATTAGTCTTCCCTAATCTAAAGTCAGTGGTAAGCTCCACAATTTCGTGGTTCTGTTGTTCTACAGCTATGAATATTTGTGCAAAATGAAAATTGTCCACATCAGTTGCAACAAGCAGGAACCACTTAATGCCAGTCCTCAAATGTACAATTTTATGATTTCGTATTATCTCATGGTGGTTCTTTATGCAAAATAGAAATGAACTGCATTATTTTAACAATCAAGAACCACATAACAAATTTTTCTATACACTATAATTTTAATATACATTCATGCATATTTTGATGAACATTGATTAACAACCAGAAATTAATAAATTAATGGACAGTACTTAATTTCTTCCTATTAGCACACATAATCGCTTAAGTTAATTATTAGCAGGCTATAAATTATATGCAAATATGACGACAACAAATTAGATAATTACAAAGCTGCTACTAGCAATAGTTAGGAACACGATTGCACCATTTCCAATGTATTAAAATTCCCAAAAGCAAAATTACAGTCACAATTAATTCTTTCGTCCAACAATCGACTTAGAAAATGTTTATTTACCTAAAGATCCAATTAAAAAACAATTTTCCCATACAATTACTATTTGATTGCAAAATATAATCGTTTTATTCACTTTTTCGCAGTTTCTTGTATTAAATTTGAAAATACTTAATAAATTGAAAATTTATTATATTTCAGATACAAAATAGCATAAATTTCTCGATAAATCGTACAAGTCGAATAAAGGGGAGGAATAGTAATTTCTATTCGAAGAAAGGGAGAAAGTTTCTGCGGTATAAAATAGTGCTGCAAAAGAAAAAGGTTTTTAAGGTAAGGGAATTACGGAGATTCAAATTAGAACGATCCGAGGTGCGCGAAGCGGTAATAGAACATCCCGTACACGAGAAATTTAATAAAGTCAGAATATCCTATAAATATCACTATCACTGCTCCCCTACAGTTCAACGTAATCGTCGACACTGTTAAAACTGAAATTAAACTGCAATTTCGAGGCGAAACGAATGACGTGAAGTTTCTAACGAATCGCGCAATTAAAACGGGGAAAAAGTTCTACTGAAAATCCGCCGCTCGAAGTTTGCGCATTCAAGATAAATATCTAAATTAGGAAAACATTCAAACGAACGTGAAACGAATTGATGGGAACCAATCGCAATGCAGGAAAAACATTTTTCGCCGAGACAGTCTTTATTCGAGGCTATTCAACAATTATCGAACAATTTTCTGCTTTGCGTTTCGAACATTGCTAGAAATTGTTCAGGCAAATTAAAAAGCAAAATTGAACTCGTCTGTGACTATTCTCACAGATTTATACGCGAAAGATGCAATTTCTTCTGTTTTGCAAGTTGCAAATCCGATAGAGAAGATTGTTTCGTTTGTTTTTCAAATTCTTGCATTATGTAAAATTGAGAAAACGTTTTTCTTTTTATATTTTCCTAAGTAGCAAGTTTTGCAAAATATTTTCGCGGTAGGGAATATCTAAAGTGACAAAATTCAAGAATATCTGTTCTGAAAAATATTCTTTTAGCAAAGGCCACAATTATATTTTTTTAATATAATTTTATATAATTTTTATATTGTTTTTAGATAACAGATATTCTTGAATTTTGTCACTTTAGCTATTCCCCTATCGCGAAAATATTTTACAAAACTTGCTACTTGGGAAAATATAAAAAGAAAAATTTCGTTGAACTGCTATCTAGCTTTCCGTAATTAAATCGTGGATTTTAAAGAAATATAATCTCCTCTGGCAGAATAAGAAGGACAATAAATTGGAGAGAGAACAGCAAAGGGAAATCCAATTAATAAATGACGGAAAGAAGTGCAAAGGAAAATATAATTAATAATGAAGACAAGGAAGAGCAAAGAAAATTCTAATTAATAAATCCGAGAAAGAAGAGCAAAGGAACATAGAATTAATCAAACCGTTGTAAAAAGGATATGCTGCTTTACGTTTATATATTAACTACCTTAAATTATGGTACTGTATTTAATAAATGAAGTTCGCGTTAACATTGCCGTCGGTTGGTCACATTTATATAAATTTAAACAAATTAAAGAGAAATACTCCCGGTTCGCATTTTTAACATTTCTTTTAAAATTCCTTCCTTAAAAAGTATAGTTGTCGAACGACATTCCAACGCAAGGATTTAAGAATCGTTCCAATTAGCTAAATAACGAGTATTTAGCACTTCTACCTCAATCTCCTCAAATCTCATGCAACAAAAGTCTAACGCAACACGGAAACCATTCGCTAAATTGAAAACTGCACGCAAACGATCCTTGCGAGTAAATTCCGCGAAACTATTTCGAAAAGTGCGGAGTCGGCCTCGGAAAATATTTATAATTCCTCTGCAATTTTTATGTACTCAAGAAGCGAGTTTCCTAATATTTTGCGGCCTAAGGCGACACTATAAATTGTCATACTATTATTCACAACAATTTTTACATCATTATATCCGCATTTTAAAAATCGGTAGAAATTCAAGCCTTTCCGAATGAGTAATAGTAACAAATTTTCTATGCACGAAAGGAAAATAACCATGTGCAGTGAGACAATTGAAGAGACCATTTTAACTTAAAAGGCGATCCAACTGAAGCACATTTTGGCCTTACGTTTTACGTCTAACGCTAGCTGCCATAAATTTACTGGTTGCGCTGTCTAATTTCAAACACCGATTTTTTACCCCTAATATTAAATAATATTTATACGCAAAAATATTTTTCCTAACAGCAAAGGCGTCGAGTTTTGTACCAAATGAACAGCATTTACTGAAAATTTTGCTTTTCCATTTTAATTGCGATCCAACTGAAGCACGGTTTTATGTGAAATAAAACTGAAGGATCAATCGATTAATTTTAAAATGATGGAAAATATTTTCACTTCCAAAAATTCACATTTACGAATTTTTAAATTATTAAATAACATATGGTACAACGTAAGGGAAGTATCTCGCGGATGGTAGAACGGACAACGTCGTGATTGTATGATAAACCACGTTTCATCAAAGCCCGCAGATTTGCATGGTTTTGTCTAGTAACTTATGGGATTGCCAGGCAGCGCGCTTCCTCTCGAATTCAGTTATTCTCGTCAGGAACCGTTCCGCGTAATTTCGCCGAAAATATTAGCGCATTGTCTACGAAAATCGAACGTCAAATTCAATTTCGCCTGAAATTTATGGCCGCGATACCATCCCCAGGACCATTTCGAATATACATAACGCATCAGGTGTAGCCTGGTATAACCCAATGCGGTTATGTTAAGTAACCGCGGTATTGGCTCGTGATCGCGGCCATATCCGACCGTGGAATAACCCAACTCATAGACGACACGCATCGCAAATCGATTTTGTATCTCGCCCAAAACCCGGCGGGATGCACTTAGCGCCCGCGGACCTTGCACGAGTGGCAATGCAAAGCCTCTAGTCCAAATAAATTCTCGAAATCTGCCAGTGATCGTCTCAGAAAAATATTCGGCCGTTCCGTGACCCGGTCGTATCCGATGCCGCTGGCTACGATTCGAGGGGCCAAGCAATTGCGTATCGCGAACATCTGGGTCGAGAGTTTGAAAATTTGAGGGCTCGTCCGGTTATTAGGGTTGCGCGGGCACTCGATGTAGCTAAGCAGCCCTGGTTCGGCTTCATTCTACGGGCAGAGTCCGCTACTCGCTTCGTACTAGCCGCTCGCGTGAAAGCGAGTTGTATGAAACAACTATACCGCGTTTGAAGGGAGCTGAGCGAAGCGACTGGCTTGTACCTGTAGCGAGGTGTTTCCATATGGAGAGATTAACTTGCATTTAAAGAGAGTCAATCACATTTGAAACGTTTCATTTCCTTCCGTACAAATTTCAATAATATCTATAAGTCGTACTAACACCACTTCAATTTTTATCAATTTGTCCGAGGCGATCATAGTGACGAAATAATGTATGAAATAATTCTGTGACATTTTTTAGCGGGGTGAAAAGTTGTTAAGGGTCGACACATATTATCCCTTGTTTAAGTATACGCGTATATTTATTGAACTTTAATAATTCCATCGACTGCCGGAACGAAATACCTTGTGAGGAACCTCCATCGTGAAACTGACACGGTGGTCTGGCGCAAGGGGTTAATTATCGACGATCGTAGAAGAAAGACTTTTCGACTAGCTCCAGTTTCGGAGATCGCCCGGTTCAAGAGTTCCCCGAGTTAGTATCTCGACAGATCGCTGACCCCGGCATCGGAACCGATAATTACGATGTTCTTCGCGAGCTAAGACGTCCCGCAAGGAATCTCGAGGCATCCTGAGCCATACTCGAGGCATTACAGGAACGTTACAGGAACGTTTGATCCCCGAGACGGCCGATCGAATCAGAATAGAGTCGCGATCCATGCGGCGCGCAGCATGGAATCAAAGGAACAAACGGGCTCGCCAAATTTTCAAACAGCTACGAGAAGGTCCTTCGTTCTACCCTAACGCTTTCCCGATAACGTGGTCACGCTCGGCGAAAATCAGGTTACACGGGGGAAATTGCCGGATTAACAAAGGTACTCCGTCAAAGGTGTCCTTCGGAGTGTCGTGGTAAATCGTAAGCGATGAAATTTCACTCGGCGACCATTGCTACCATCCCCGCGTGCTCATTACAGGTTTCTTCGCCGCAACAAAGGAATTCACCTTCTTACGTGACAGCGTCCTCCGTGCAACCCTTTTCCAGCAGCGATCTCACTTCCGTGTTTCTCAGCATGTCTCTTCGACTTCAAAGAGACTTCAACTGACTGAAATTCCATTAACGATGTCGAGCACTGATATTGGCTATCGAAAAATTACGAAACTCGATTTTTGGAGATTGTGGGCATTTTGACAAAATTCTCACGTTAACTGTGAACATTTAGCTTGAAGATTCTGTTAGCAGAACCTAAAAAATCTCAAAGGGAGCAAAACTAAAAATCGAAGGGTGAACCCACCTCCAAAACCCTGTGTCACCACCTAGGGCAGTAGGTACAATAAGGGAAATACGGCTGCGATTCTATGTGTCGTCACATTTTATTAAAATATATGATAAAGTTAATTTTTACGGAGACGATTTTGTAACTTCAATAATTGCAAAAGGGAAATTCTAAATGTTGGAATTTATTTGATAAATTTCGACCAAAATTAATCTATTATTTCTTTAAAAAGAAGGATCGATTGAACCAACTTTTATCCATCTGTTTTCCAGTTTTCAGTACCATAATTGCAAATATTATTCATGGAGATATTGAAACGTTCAACAATATTCGTCTATAAACATTTACAAGATTTAATTCACTACAATTTTCTGCGATTTTTATTACAATGGCCGAGTAAAGAAATCTCTCGATTCTCACGACGATAATATTACAACTTCAACAATTGTAAACTAAAAAATCGGAAAGGAGTGATTCGAAACTTGCTTGGAACCGGTTCAAATCGGATAAACGTGGAAATTCAGTGTATTGGGAATTTAAGATTTCCAATTTCTTAGAGTTCCGCATGTGAAGTGGGATAAAATTCGAACCGATCCAAGTCGTATGAACTTTGACATTCTTGCATCTCTGTTATCAATTTCCTCTAGCATGTCTGTCACTTCTATTTTCAATTATTTCATGTTTCTCCTGTCGATTTTACTTTCTGTTATATTTCACGTTGTTGTTTTCCGTTGTGAAATATTCTAAATATTGGATTTCTACCTTCAGCCACTTCGAACCCGTTTTATCAAACTTTATTGATCGATAGCACCGTTGTTCTTCCGTACTTTTTGTTTGAAAATTTATTTTTTAACAAAATATTGACAAAGCTACAGTTAGACGACTTTTTGTTGTTTTAATTTTACTGTCGAACATGCAGTGATAGTTTTCCGAAGGATATTGAGACACTTCTTGTTTATGCTGTAGCAATTTCGAATCTGGAAACCTGTGTCCAATCGAAAAATGGATTTATAACTCTCAGTAAACGTTTCTGACAATTCTTTCCGAGACAAATACGAATATAAATTTTACTTAAAAAAACATTACTTAAAATATTAAATCTTAACTTAAAATTTTAAATTGTTGTTTTATCAAATAAATTACTTTGATTTTCTGGAATTTTTGAGGTTGTTGTTCTGGCAGTTAAAGTGTTAACCCTTTGCACTCGAAGCAATTCTACTCCAAAATCGAAGCAATATGTTTATCTATAATAGCTCCACTGTAAACAGTTCATTTCCTTTCGTTCATACGAAATTAATTACTATGACTCGTACTTAGGACTGTAACATTTTTATCGTTTTCTCAACTGCAAACTCAGCGATGTAAGAGTCGTTTAAATAATAGTATGGCAGATTTAGTGTCACCTTATAGGCGCCATTCGAGTGCAAAGTGTTAATAGGCTTCCAGTCGCTAAACTGTTTAAGACGTGTTATTCTTCACGTATATTTACGCTGTGTAAACGATACAATTTCACACACGTATGTCAACTACATGCGTCGTCCACTAACATCGTGTCACTTTACCCGTACAGGAAAACCGGAAACTTTTATAGCAGCGCCCAGAAAATTCGACGCGTTGCGAATTAATAAGTACGGTGTTTTCGGGCAGGTCCGGCAACAAAGGAAGAAGCGGGGACAATTGCGAGGAACCAATCGGATTCTCGCAGAATCCCATAAGTCGGGATGGAAATACAGTTACCGAACGATCTCGTCGGAGGACTAAACACCTCGGCTCGAGGAAATTACGTATCCGCCGCACTTCCTTTCAAACAGTGCACAATCGACCGCGCCAGGCGAAGTTCCAATCGCGTTTCCGCGTGTTCATCATCGCGTTGTTTCACCGTTCGTTTTACGTCCTCGTTAATTGCCAGGTCGAGTAAAGCTGGAAACGACGAGCGGCAGCCTTCGAGCCGCGTCGATCTGCTAGCGCGTGCGAACGCGAGCACGAGCGCGTGTAATTACTCGAGTCAATTTCCCGGCAACGTTCGCGACTGATCCTACACGGCTTCATTAAAATTTCCCGAACAGCCACGACCCAGGGGTCAAAAAATTGACCGCGCGCGCGCGCGCGTCTACCGGGCCGAATTTTGAGCGAGCCCAGGCCGCGTCGCGAAACTGGGTCGCATACATATGAATGAGCGGACACGGCTTCGCCGGTTCTTTTTCGCGAGCAAACACCGAATCCGCAACCACCGTCGTTCGAAAGATTAGCCGAGACCGGTGTTAAGATACTTTCGACGCTGATTCCTGGACAAGTATTCTTCGGCGCAACACGCAAATCCGATTACCGCTGAACTCCGCGCGCAACCGAATCCTTGATACACTCGCGAATATCCGGTTTATTCATATGACGAACGAGGCACACTGTGGACTCAAGGTTTACTTCAACACTGTATCACCGATTCGCGGTAAATTGCGGATATTTAAACTATGTCGCGACAAATACTTGGGCTATTTTGAAGCTGCACGAACTCGGCTTCGTAATATGTTATTCATTTTGTTCTAGGATTTTTGTTCACAATGTGCGCGATTTTTCTCGACAAAATTGCGCATTGATATGTCTGTGAAAAATAC